>SJYV01045308.1:19297-37205 GCA_006410875.1 Neotragus pygmaeus
TACCGAGCCCGTGGGCCACGACCACGAAACCTGTGCAGTCTAGGGCCCACAGGCTGCAACTACCGAGCCCGTGGGCCATGACCACTGAAACCTGTGCAGTCTAGAGCCCACAGGCTGCAACCACCGGGTCCGTGGGCCATGACCACCAGAACCTGTGCACTCTAGGGCCCACAAGCTGCAACCATCAAGCCTGTGGGCCACGACCACGAAGACCTGGGTACTCTAAGGCCCACGGGCCGCAACTACTGAGCCTGAGAGCTGCAACTTCTGTGCCTGCCTCCTGCAACTATTGAAGCCCGTGTGCCTAGAGCCTGTGCTCTACAACAAGAAAAGTGACTCCGTGAGAAGCCTGTGCACAGCAGTGAAGAACAGCCCCTGCTGACCACAAAGTCCACATCCAGCAACAGAGACCCAACCCAGCCAAAACAAATAAATAATTTTTTCAAAAAGAACTGTATGATTTTCCCTTCTATTCCCTTCAATTCCAAAAGGAGTTGACTATGTGTGGGATGAGTTACAAGTCTGATCTTTTTCTTTTTCTATTGATTTACTACAGTTGAATGTTTAAGTACCATTTATTAAGAACATGCTGTCTTTCCCCTTGCACTATTCCACAGTTTTCTTTTAAAAAGAAGGGGAACGTGGTCATCCATTCACCGGTCTGTGTCTAGGATCCCTATTCTGGTCCTTGGGTCTCAATACCTGTCCTTGCAACAAGACACTACTGTGTTCATTACTGTAGCTTTCTAACAGTATTGATATCTAGTACGGCAGATAACTCTCCTTTTGTTCTTCAAGAGTGAATTCACTGTACATGGTCTTTGAAATTTATGTGTCAATTTTCAAAGTCTCATTAAACAAACATTTATTTGAATTTTAATGGGTATTGAACATGTTTTATTCTTCAATTGATTTCTACCCACCATTTTAGAACTTCTTGACTGTCTCTTAAATCTTTTTTTAACTTCTCCCTGCCCTTACAGAGCCTCTCAGCACATTTATTAGACTTGGAATTAGATATTGATCCTTTTCATGCCACTGTAACTTTCAAAATTTCATTTTCGAGATGTCTGCTACTACTCTTAGACATGGAAGTGTTCTTTTCATACTGATTTTTTACATGGTAATTAACTATCTTATTATGTTGCATATTTTCTTTTGGATAAATCATATTACCCATGAATTCCACTTTTTCTTTTTCACACTTTTATATCTTTCACTTTATTTTTGTCCTAACTGTGTTTTAGAACGTTGGACAAAAGCAGTAACAGTTGGCTCCCTTGTCTGGTTTCCTGTCTCATAGGCAAAGCTTTAAAGCTCACTTTTTTTGTGTACAGACAGCTGGTTTGCCTGCAGCATTGTTTATCAAATTAAGAAAGAATTGCTTTCTGTATAATTCATAAAGAATTTTATGGCATGATTTGAAGCTAACTTTATAAAACATTTCTTCTGTATTTAAAATGCCAAATCTTATCAAATACTTTATTCTGCATATCATTAACAGATTGCTTGCTAAAGTTTGTAGTGTATTTCTGGAGTATGACTTTCATCACAGCATATTACCAATTTTCCTTGTATTATGTTCTTAATATTGATATTTTGTTCCAGATTTTGGCTTTGGTATCCATAATAGATTGGTCTACAATTTTAATTCTTACTACTTTCCCTGTCAGATACTGGTATCAATGTTACATCATCAACATGAAACAGAGACTGTATCTCCTTTTACTGTTCTCTAAAAAATTCTCCATGAACAAGACTTTTTTTTCCAAAGTATTCCATATAATATGCCAGTGGAACTACTAGGACTAGATCTATGAGAAGATTTTTCATTATGGTTTCAATTACTTTAAAGGTTTTAGGACTATTTAAGTAGTTGAACGTTTCCTGAGTCACTTTTCATAGAGTTTTCCAAGAAACTAATCAATTTGTAAAAGCTTTCATATTTATTGCCATGAAAAAATTGTCTATTCTCCTAAAATACCATTGAAAAAAATATGCATGCTGGTATAGAAGCTACCAATCCTGTCCAAATCTAAATATATAAATCAGACTCCAAGCAGAATTCTGACTCAGAATGTTCTAACAGAAGACATAATAAAATCAGTATTTGCTTTGAAAATGTACCTAGGTTTTGTTATATGTAGATGCACAGATAACTTCTAATCCCATGTATAACGAAGAAAGAGTGTCTAGAACACTTAAAATTTTGGTAATCCATAGTTCAGATATGAGACAAACCAAGTACGACAGTGTTGCACCTACTGCTGCTACTGCTAAGTCACTTCAGTCGTGTCTGACTCTGTGCAACCCCATAGACGGCAGCCGACCAGGCTCCCCCGTCCCTGGGATTCTCCAGGCAAGAACACTGGAGTGGGTTGCCATTTCCCTCTCCAATGCAGGAAAGGGAAAGAGAAGGGGAAGTCGCTCAGTCGTGTCCGACTCTTTGCGACCCCATGGACTGCAGCCCACCAGGCTCCTCCGTCCATGGGATTTGCCAGGCAAGAGTACTGGAGTGGAGTGCCATCGCCTTCTCTGGTGGTGCACCCAGTTTGATGAAATTCTCTCCCTAGTGTGAACCCACACGCATTGCTGGGTGGGGCATCTAGGAGCTGTCAGGCCAGCCAAGAGGAGCAAATTCACATACCCACAGCTGAAAGGCATCTGGTTCACATCAGACTCCAAGTACAAGACAGAACCAGAGGCCCAGACACCAGGGAACACCCAGACGACCCAGGGCAGATGCTGGGAACTGACGACTGTGCATCACTGTGTGGAAACGCCACTCTGGCTTTACAGAACGCCTTTCTCCCTTCTGTTCACGCCCTCCCATCCAGCGCCCTTTGCCCGGCCTTGGGTATGAAAATGGGGGTGGGAGCACAGAAGACCAAAAGAGAGGAAGTCTAGGGGAAAGATCATCGGGTCGGTCAGGGATGCAAGCCCGTCCCATCACCTCCACATAAAGCTAACTTACTACCCCCAAACTGACCTGTGACGTCCAGGCGGAAGGAGACCTTCTGGCCCCCGGCCTCGCAGCTGTACTCCCCGGCGTCCGCCTTGCCTGCCTGCTGCACTACCAGCTGCCGGGTGCAGCCCGTGGCCTCCACACACACTTTCGAGCTCGAACTCAGCTTCTTGCCGTCCTTGTACCACGTCACCTCCGTCTGGGCCTGGGCCACCTCGCAGCTCAGCGTGGCACTCGCCCCCGCCACGGCCTGCACCTCACTGCGTGCCGGCTGCTCCTTGGCGAACACCACCGGGGGCTCTGGGGACAGAGGGGGATACACGGGGTCAGAGACTCCATCTCAGTCAGGACGGCAGCCCCGCGCAAAGACGACCTGGATGGGGAGCTGGTGGTCGAGGGGGAAGGAGGCACAGAGCTGGAGACTTCTCAGGGTTCTGCACCAGCCTGATGCCCTGAAGGACCCCCTGCCTTTGAGCAACAAGTGGCAGAATTGGCGCATTCTCCCATGGATTCCCGTGTGCTAGTCTAGGGTGCAGGCGCTGCTGGAAGATACTTCTCCTCTGCTTATGGCATCTGCAGAGTCACGAATTAAGTGTTCCCCAGCCTTCCTATGTGGTGCCCAGCCATCTCCACACGGCTACACGGGCAAGTTTTCACCTGCAGTCAACAAAGATGTCTCAGGCTTGGCACCCTTGCCTGCTCTTACTATTGTTAACTTGTGGCCATCTGCTGGGAGTGCCTGCACGCTCCAGTGGCCGTCTGTGTCACTGTCTGAGGAATAAAGAAGCGGACCGCCCTTCCCCTTAGCGCTGGGGTTGCCATCCCTCTTTTCTTCTTGTTGGTGACATTAGTCCAGCCTTTTGCCCACTTGCCCCGTAGTAGGCTCTCTCTTTTCTCCATTCAGCTCTGGCCACTCCTTTCCATTTAAAGACAAGAGAATGACGAGACAGGTAGGATTTAAGGATATTCCCAACTGCGTGGCTGGCATCTTTACTCTCTGATCCAGTCCTCTGATATGCCAGAGCTATTCCTTCCAACAGTGTCAGAATGTCCAATAGGCCTTGGAGTGTAGATCATTTGTGTTCTATTTAAGAAATCTCTCCTTACCCTACGTCTTCAAAAAAGACCATTTATCATCTGAGGGTTTGGGGGGTTTTACCTTTTACACTAAGGTTTCTAATTCACTATGAGTTGACCTTTGTGTGTTATGTGAACTGCTAGTACAATTTAATTTTCCATATGATTCAGCGGTCCAAGCACCATTTACTAACACAGCATCCTTCTCGACCTCTCCAACAGACAACATGGTAACCAACGGGAGACACGGGCCTAGGGAGGGGTGGCACAGGAGTCCCTTTATGAAGAGCTCTTTCTGAGCTCACTGTTCTGTTGCTCTGATGTGGCAACTATTCCTGTACTGGGATCCCCTGATCATTAAAACTGCAGCCTATGGCAATCCCTGACATTAGGTACAGTAAATGCTCACACTGTGCATTTCTTCAAGAAAACAAACCATTGGCTGGACAGTGCCTTTGCAAACTGCCTGTTATTCTTCCTTCAGAACACCCTAAAAACACATTTGGTTTGATTTTGATTGTTAATAAATATCATTGATTTTTTTTTCCCTCCAGATTTCTATCCAACTCTTGCAATCTCGTCTCTCAAGAATCTTACGTAATTTCCCCACATGCAATCTTATGTAATTTCCCCAGTATGTGGGGAAATTAACAACTTTCATCAGACCTGAAGATAGAAATGTGGCACAATTGTGCTAGTCTAACTCTTTCACACAAATTTCTTATTCCAAGCACTCCTCGCCAGGACTCAGATGTAGAAATGCTTTCTGCATATTGATTTTTTTTTACATAGTAATCCTACTCAAGAATCATACACAGTCTAGTAATTTATCATTGAAATGATCTGAGGTGATTATCATCTCATCAGCAAATTCTACCCTGATTTTGATTTTTTCAAAACTGTTTGCCAGTGATTTTATTCCCCTCCTTCCGGAACTCGGTGGTTAGACTGGCCTAAGTGTGCCATCCCACACACCAAGGATCTCCCGGGAACGGCCTAAGCGGGAAGTTGCTGTCGCTACTGTTGCTTCGTAGGAAGTTTACAACATTAAAAAAAGAACACTTTTACATAGCTCACTAAGAATTTTAAAGCAGGAATTTATTTGTTCAAGATTATCAAACTGTTTATCTCTCCCATTTAATCAACCACTTGATTCTCTATCCATGGAAATGATGACATCTTTTTTCACTCAATCTCTTAGTGGCAAGCTTTCTGTCTATTTCCATGGCCAAAGTCAAACCCAAAGTGCAAGTCTGGACTAGGATCGCTGATCTCTACCCTCAGATACACGACTGAATCCATTTTGAGAACATTTAGTTTATGATTTGGGCCTGAATATTCACAGTATACTGGTCAGAAATTTCACTTTCTCTTCTTTCGCTGTGTGATTTTTGTTGATGTTATGTCCTGGACATGAAGAGAGTTGCTTTCCTGTACATGAAGAGAGTACTTTCTTTTTCCCTTCTAGGACCATCTTCACAAGAATGGAGGAACAGCTTTCCAAGTAATTATTTACAGTGTACCAGAGAACTCTGGGCTGAGAAGACTTTTTACTATTGGTCTTAATGATTGACAAAGTATACAACTCTTTGACTTTTCTCGATCTTCTTTTGTCCATTTTCACATAGTTTTCTGGATCTAGCCACATTTTACAATATTCTAATACTTTTATCTCAGAATAGTCACTGACATTTTCTGAAAACAACTAACCACGTGAGATCTCAAGTATCTGTACAAACCCACGAATATACGAACCTTACACTGGCATGGTCTCAAACTGGTATCTGTTGGCGCCTAGGATTTAATGTGGGATGGCAGCCCATCTCTACTTCCCAAAAAGACATTTTTTCCCAGAAGAAGAACAACCTGATTTCTTAGACTATCCTATGTTCTAGCCACAAAGAACACACACTCACTGACCATTTGGAAAACAGAACAAAATAAAGACTGCTTTGCCAGTCAGAGGCTGTGAGGATAGTGACTCCTCATGAGCAAAAACTACTGATGTGGGAGGAGTACCTTTATCCTCTCCATTCCTAAACCCATCAGTAACACCAAGAGAATATTGACCTGGGTCATCCAACCTTCTGAAGCCAGTGAAGAAGCCATATTTTATCTATGATGATCACTCTAAATAGCACCGGTGACTATACATATCACCCTTTCTAATTCCCTTTTCAAGGACGTGACAAGAAAACATGGGCCAATTTCTTGCTACCTACAGGCAGTAAGACCTTCCACATCAAGCAAAAGGGAGGACAGGCCTCCCAGAAACCTAATATTTGATCATTCAAAGTTCACTTCTGAGATAATTTCAAGGTCACGGGGCCAATATTTGCCCCCCCTCCACCCCGCCCCGCAAATGATGAATGAAACAGCTCAGACCAACCAAGAATCTACACGAGGTCCTGGGTGAGGGCAAGTGGTGGCTGTCAGAAACAACATCGGATGAGAAGAAAGTCACACGTCCCCACATCTACTCCAGCCCCAAGCTTCAGGGAAAGTAGGGTCCTGACACCAGGAACAACAGTATCGTCCTGGGCAGGTGCTAAGACAGTGTGACTGAGCCCCACTGCCTGGAAACAGGTAGACAGAAACAACCCCTCCTCTTTCAACCCCACCCTCCTCTCCATCTACCCACCCCTGAGCCCACAGGTGTCAAGGTGGGGCATGGGAGACGGGGAGATATGAAGAGATAAAAGCACCAGGTGAGCGCACACACATCTGGTGAGGCTGGAACCCAGTGCCCTCATCACCTGCACACGGCCAAGCTCAGCGCCCTCCTCCAGGACTGACCTGTGATGTCCAGGCGGAAGGAGACCTTCTGGCCCCCGGCCTCGCAGCTGTACTCCCCGGCGTCCGCCTTGCCCGCCTGCTGCACCACCAGCCGCCGCCCGCGGCCCGTGGCCTCCACACGCACTTTCGAGCTCGAACTCAGCTTCTTGCCGTCCTTGTACCACGTCACCTCCGTCTGGGCCTGGGCCACCTCGCAGCTCAGCGTGGCACTCGCCCCCGCCACGGCCTGCACCTCACTGCGTGCCGGCTGCTCCTTGGCGAACACCACCGGGGGCTCTGGGGACAGAGGGGGATACACAGGGTCAGAGACCCCATCTCAGTAAGGTGGCAGCACCAGGCAAAGACGACCTGGATGGGGAGGTGGGGTGTGGGGTGATGAGAAGGGGGCAATGGGGCTGGAGACTTCTGCTGACTCGGCACCAGCCCTGTGCCCTGAAAAGGACACCTGAGTTTCTCAGCAAAAGACTTACAATTTAAGCATTCTCCCATGGGTCCTTCTGAGCTGGTCCAGGGGGAGCCATTGGAAAAGATTCCCTGCTCCTGGCTTCAGCAGGGTCATGAGGCAACCGTTCCCGAGCCTTCCTAGATGGACCCACAGTCTTCTCCCTACTATTATGCAGGGCTTTTCACCTGCAGTCCACGAGCTGGTTCAGCATCCTGTCCTGTTCTTACTGTTGTCAGCTGATGGCAATCTGCTGGGAGTGCTTACACCTCCCCGTGGCTCTTTTTACACTGCATGAGGACTGAGGAAGCAGAACCTCTTTTCCCTTAGCACTGGGTTCACTCACTGTGAGTGTTCTCCTTCCTAGCAACACTATTCAAAGCTTTTCACAACTACCGATAGTAGGCTCTCTCTTTTCTTGCTTCACCTGTGGCTGTTCTTTATCCATTTAAACACCAGAGAATGTCATAGGATTTAAGGATCTTTCCAACTATGTGACTACCATTTTTACTCTTTGATTGATTCCTCTGATAAATCAAACTTTTTCCTTTCAATAGTTTTCACAACTTCTCATCTCTTTCATTATAGAGCACTGTGTTCTATTTAAGAAATCTTTCCTTACCATAAACCTTTAAAAATATCATCTGACGGTTTTTTGGGTTTTATCTTTTACAGTGAGGTTTCTAATTTACTACACATTTACTTTTGTGTGTGGTGTGAATTGCTGTTACAACTTTAAGTTTTCTGTATGGTTTTCAGTGATGCAACCACAATATCTGAAGACCATATCCTTTCTCAACTTCTCTGATAGACAAAAGAGTAATAAATGGAGCATGCGGAAGGTCGGGAAGAAGGATGGCTGGTGCAGGAATCCATTCATGCAAGGAACTGTTTCTGAGCTCACTATTCTGCTCCCCTGCACTGGAATCTCCCTATCCTGAAAACTGCAGCCTTATGATAATTTCTAACATTGGGTACCAGTAAATGCGCCCTCTGAACATTCTTCAAGAAAACAGCATATTGACTGTACCATACCTTTGGAATCGGCCTGCTCTTCTTTCATCTGACAATCAGAAACATATTTTGTTCCATCTTGATTTTTAATAATAATTTTTGATTTCTCCTTCAGACTTCTACCCATCTATTTCAACCTCTGCCTCTCAAGAATCTTGAATAATTTCCCCACATACATCCTCTTAGCAACGTCTGTCAGACCTGAAATCAGACTCACGATACAATTATACTACTCTAATTCTTTCACACAAATTTCATTTGCCAAACATTCTTTGCCAGGACTAGTATGCAGAAATGTTTTCTGCATATTGATTTTTACATACTAATTCTACTCTAGAATTATACACAGTCTAGTAATTTATCTCTGAGATTGTCTGAGTTAATCATCACATCATGAGCAAATTTCACTTTGAGTTTTTCAGAACTGTTAGCTATTGATTTTATTTCCTCGTTACTCAACTCAGTGGTTGGAAAGCCCTACATTTATCGTCTCTCACATCAAATATTTCCAGACACACCTTGCTGTTTTTGTTGTTGTTGAATGAATTATATAATGTTAATTTTTAAAAAGAATACTTCTATACATTTGCTAAGAATTTTATGGCAGGAACTGGTGATCAGTATTATCAACATTTTTTTCTTAGTGTATAACATTCAAGTTTAATCAACCATTTGATTTGTACTCATGGAGATTAGGTCAAGATAGCAGAGTGGATGTGCACTCACCTCCTCCTGGAAGAGAACCAAAATCACAACTAACTGTTGAACAACCATCAGCAGGACTAGGCTTGAACCCACCAGTAAAGACACCCCAAGTCCAAAGACAAAGGAGAAGCCACAACAAGATGGTCGGAAGGGTGCAGTCATGATAAAAGAAAATCCCATATCCACCAGGAGGGCAACCCATGGTCTAGAAAACAATTACACCACAGAGGTTCTCCCACTGCTGTGAAGGTGCTGAGCCCCACATCAGGCTTCCCGCCCTTGGGATCTGCCAGCGAGACGACTGATCCCCAGGGAATCTAACCTGAGGGATTTGACCGCAGATTTCCAAAGGCCCTGGGCAAACAGAAGCTCCACTCCTGGAGGGCGCACACAAAATCCTGGGCACACCAGGACCCGGGGGAAAGGAGCGGTGACCCCACAGGAGGCTGAGCCAGACCTGCCTGCTCGCATCAGAGGGTCCCCTGCAGAGGTGGGGGTTGGCAGCGGCTCACCACGGAGATAACAGTATGACAGCAGCTGTCCCAGGAAGTACCTGCAGGCCTGAGCCCTCGTGGGGGCCTTTGCCATTAGCCCCACCCTAGAGCCTATGGATACCAGGCAAGAATCACCTCAGGTCAAAAAACTAACAGAGAGGGAGCGCAGAACCACCCATCAGCAAACAAGTGGATTGAAGTTACTGAACGCTGCCCTGCAAACCAGAGCAAGACCCAGTTCTGCCCACCGTCGGTCTCTACCATCAGGAAGTTTGCACAAGCCTCTTAGCCTCATCCACCAGAGGGTAGACAGCAGAAGCACAACATTCTTAAAGTGATGGAAGAGAAGACACTATAACCAAAAACACTCTGCACAGCAAGGCTCGACTTCTGATTTCATGGAGAAATCAAAAGCTTCACAGACAAGAAAAAGTTAGGAGAATTCAGCACCACCAAATCAGCCTTATAGCAAATGCTAAAGGAACTTCTCTAGGCAGGAAATGCAAAAGAAGAAAAAGACCTACAACACAAAAACAATTAAGAAAATGGTAACAAAAGCGTACATATTGATAACTGCCTTAAATGTAAATGGAGTAAATGCATCAACCAAAAGACACAGACTGGCTGAGTGGATACAGAAATAAGACCCCTGCACATGCTGTCAAGAGACCCGCCTCAGACTGAAAGTGAGGGGGTGCAAAAAGATATTCCATGCACATGGAAATCAGAACAAAGCTGCAGTGGTAATGCTCTGACAAAACAGATTTTAAAACAAAGACTGTTATAAGAGATAAAGAAGGACACTACATGATGATTAAAGTTCAGTTCAGTTCAGTCGCTTAGTCGTGTTTGACTCTTTGTGACCCCATGGACTGCAGCACATCAGGCTTCCCTGTCTATCACCAACTGCCGGGAGCTTACTCAAACTCATGTTCATCAAGTTGGAGATGCCATCCAACCAGCTCATCTAATCTAATGATCAATTTAAAAAGAAGATATAACAATTGTAAATATATATGCCTCCAACATAGGAGCACATCAATATATAAGGCAAATACTAACCACCATAAAGGGAGAAATCAACAGTAACATAATAATAGTGGGGGACTTGACACACCCATTTTGTCAATGGGCAGATCATCCAGGCAGAAAATTAATAGGAAACACGGGCCTTAAATCACACATTAGAGCACACGGACTTAATTGGTATTTACAGAGCATTTCATCCGAAAGCACCAAACTACACATTCTTCTCAAGTGCACTCAGAACATTCTCCAGGATTGACCATATGCTGGGCCACAAGATGAGCCTTGGAAATTTAAGAAAACTGAAATAATCTTTTCAATGAAAGCACTTCAAAACCGAAAGCACCTTTTCCAATAGCGATGCTATGGGATTAGACATAAACTACAAGGAAAAAAAAACTATTAAAAATATAAACACATGGAGGCTAACAATATGCTACTGAACAGCCAATGAATCAGTAAAGAAATCAAAGAGGAAACCAAAAAATATCTAGAGACAAATGAAAATGAAAGCACAATGATCCAAAACCTAAGGGATGCAGCAAAAGCAGTTCTAAGAGGGAAGTTTATAGCAATACAATCTTACCTCAAGAAACAAGAAAAATCTCAAATAAACAACCTAACCCTATGTCTAAAACAATTAGAGAAGGAAGAACAAACAAAATCTAAATTTAGTAAAGAAGAAATAAATCCTAAAGATTAGAGTAGAAATAAGTGAAAAAGAGACAAAGAAAATGATGGCAAATGAAACTAAAGGCTAGTTCTTTGAAAAGGTAAAGAAAAGTGATAAACCTTTAGCCAGATTCGCAAGAAAAAAAGAGAGATAAATCAATAAAATCAGAATGAAAATGAAGAAGTTACATCAGACGCCACAGAAATACAAAGGATCATAAGAGACTACTATAAGCAACTGTATGCCAATAAAATGAACAGCTTGGAAGAGATGGACAAATTCTTAGAAAGGAACAATCTCCCAAGACTGACTGTACTCATGGAGACGATCATGTCTTTCTGCATTCAATCTCTCAAAGCCGAGCTTTCTATATTAACGTTGTCAAGGTTAACTCCAAAGTCCAATCGGACTTCCATCAGCGATCTCTAACCCTTGGATACATCGCTGAATTCCTTCTGCTAACATTTAATTTACAATTTTGGCCTTGTTACTCATAGCACACTGGTCTCAAATTTCATTCTTCCTGCCTTTCTTGTGTGATTTTGGTACTGATGTTATGTTCACGGAGAGAGTTACAGAGTGTATCTCCTTTATCCTTCTCTAGGACTGAATCCACAAGCCTGGAAGAATACTTTTCCCATTTTTGTATAGTTTACCAGAGAACTATGGGGCTGAGAAAACTTATCATTATTGGTCCTACTGATTGACAAGTCATGCAGCTCTTCAACTCCTCTCTATTTTCTTGGGCCCATCTTCATAGTCTACTAGGATTTAGCCACATTTCACAACTGCTCAATGGTTTCACCTTAGAATACTCTAACATGATCTGAAAACCACATCTTCCAAGGATGCATGGTGGTGTCTGGGGTATATACACACACCCACAAATCTTCCTATCTGCCGTGGTCACAAAGTGTTAGATGTTCGGACCTACAAGTCAATGGACGAGGGCGGCCCACCCCTATTCGACATGAAGGCTCTCTTCCAGTTCTTAGGCCCTAAGAACTGGAAGGCTCTCTTCCAATTCTTCTGCTTCATGGCTGAAACAGAGATACTCACGGACCATCTGTTAGGAAAATTAAACGAAAGTAATTTAGTTCAGGCTTCACAGACAAGAAAGCACAGTAGACCTCTGACTTTGCTTCTGACCTGCCCAGACAGAGGCCTGACTACTGCCAGATGCGAGAACAAGCCCAGCAGTACCACAGATAAGAGAGCCCTGGAGGGTGTCTGGCCAACCACACCTGAGGGCAGATCAAGGGATTCTTGAGCCCTGGAGGGTGTCTGGCCAACCAAACCTGAGGGCAGATCAAGGGATTCTTGAGCCTTGGAGGGTGTCTGGCCAACCATACCTGAGGGCAGATCAAGGGATTCTTGAGCCTTGGAGGGTGTCTGGCCAACCATACCTGAGGGAAGATCAAGGGATTCTTGAGCCCTGGAGGGTGTCTGGCCAACCACACCTGAGGGCAGATCAAGGGATTCTTGAGCCCTGGAGGGTGTCTGGGCAACCATACCTGAGGTTTAACAACCTTTCAAGCTTTGCAAAACAAACAGCTTTGTAAAACACGATTAACATAAAACCAAAGCTGCAATTTACTCCTTTGCAGCCAGGCATTATAAACGGGAACCCCCAAACTGTAATCTGAAGCCTCACCCATGGAGCAGATGAGCTGCCTGAGACATGTTCCCAACTGAGACTCCAGAGTGCTGTTAAACGGGATTTCCTAGCACTGTTTGAGTCCGGATGTCAGTAAGAACACAATTTGGTGATATATGTACTGTTACCTTCCTTTACTGTTCTATTTCTCTTTACTTGTAATGGTTGTTTATTGAAAGTTGTTTATTGAGCTTTCCTGGTGGCGCAGATGGTAAAGAGTCTGCCTGCAGTGCGGGAGATCCAGGTTCAATATCTGGGTTGGGAAGATCCCCTGGAGAAGGAAATAGCAACCCACTCCAGTACTCCTGCCTAGAAAATCCCACGGATGGAGGAACCATGGGGTCCCAAAGAGCAGTCGAACACGACTGAGCGACCACTTCTTCTTATTGAAAGTAAGACAGATAATTCTCTATTAAATATCGAAATTGGGTGTTTGTGTATAACAGGTGGATTCTTTTGTTAACGAATCCTTAAAACCTGAAACAAAAATTAAAACTTTCAGCAAAACACCATTAGGAAAATGGAATGAAATAAAAGACTGCTTTGCTGGTCAGAGGCTGCGAGGACAGTAACTCCTCACTAGCAAAGCCTACTAATGTAGCAGAAGCAAATTTTTCCTTTCCATTCCTAAATTCATCAGTGTAATGCCAAGGGGAATACTGACTCAGAACATCCGAATCATTTGCAGACAAATGCAAAATCACATCTGATATAAGAACCTAAATGACACACCAATCATCCTTCCTTTCTTCTCTTTGCAAGGGTGACGAGAAACCATGGACCAATTTCTTGGTACCTACAGGCAACTGGGGCCTCTACATCCAGGAAAAGGAAGGAAGGCCCACTCAGAAACTTAAAAATTGATCATCGAATGCTCACTCCTGAAGAATTTCAAGTAGCACTGTGTGATCAATAACTCCCCTAATCTGGGAACAATGAAATTGTATTACCTCAGGCAAACCACGAACCTGTATGAGGTATCAGATCAGGGCATGTGGTGGCTGTCAAGAAAGACATACGATGGGAGGAGAGTCACATATCTCTAGGTCTACATCAGTCCCAAATTATCAGGGAGAATCAGGGGTCTCAACACTAGGAACAACAGGAAGATTCAGGGCATATGCTAAGACAGTGCGGCCGAGCCTTACTGAATGCAGACAGGTGGAGAGACACAGCCCCCCTTCTCCAGGCACACCGTCCTGCATGGGTATCCATGCGAGACATGGAAGACAGGGAGGCTTGAAGAGATGAAGGTCACAGGCAAAGGCACACAAGTCTGGTGAGGCTGGAAGCGGGTCCCCTCATCACCTGCACATGGCCGAGCTCAGCGCCCTCCTCCAGGACTGACCTGTGACGTCCAGGCGGAAGGACACCTTCTGGCCCCCGGCCTCGCAGCTGTACTCCCCGGCGTCCGCCTTGCCCGCCTGCTGCACCACCAGCCGCCGCCCGCGGCCCGTGGCCTCCACACGCACTTGCGAGCTCGAACTCAGCTTCTTGCCGTCCTTGTACCACGTCACCTCCGTCTGGGCCTGGGCCACCTCGCAGCTCAGCATGGCACTCGCCCCCGCCATGGCCTGTACTTCACTGTGTGCCGGCTGCTCCTTGGCGAACACCACCGAGGGCTCTGGGGACAGAGGGGGATACACAGGGTCAGAGACCCCATCTCAGTCAGGACGGCAGCCCCAGGCAAAGAATAGGGATGAGGAGTTGGGAGTAGGAGGAGGGGGAAACGGGGCTGGAAATTTCTCGGAGATCTGCACCAGTCTTGTGCCCTGCAGAGGTTCCCCAAACTTTCTCAGCAACAAGTGACATCATTTATGCATTCTCCTACATGTGAGCTGTCCGTGTGAGCTGGTTCAGGATGTGGTGGCCTTTGGATCAGCCTCATCCTCTACTACTGGCATCAGTAGGGTCCCAAGGCAAGTATTCCCCAAACTTTCTAGATGCACCCACAGTCTTCTCCATAAAGGGCAGGCAGGAACTTTTCACCTGCAGTCCATGGAGATGGCTGAGGCTCAGTGCCCTTGCCTGCTCTTACTATTGTCAATGGTGGCAATCTGGGGGAGCTTTTGCAACTCCCTGTTGCTTTCTTTGTCACGGTCTGAGGCATGAAGAAGCTAAGCAACTTTCCCCTTAGGACTGGGTTCGCCATTTCTTCTTTCTGGTGACGCTATTCACATCTTCTGCCCGCTTACCAACAGGATGGGAATCGTAGGGTTATGATAGGTATGTTCCAAGACTTCCTATTATATAAGGCTAGAATATTTTCCACAGGAATGTGCAGCCCATGTTCTCATCTGCAATGAATGAGATTTCCTGAGGCTCCACCTTCAGCTGTTCTCACTGCTAGCAAACTGGTGGGAGTGGGTGTTACCTCCTCTGTCTTGCACATTTTTCCTGATGACTCAAACTCAAGAACCTTTTCTGATGTTTTGCTCATCAGTGTTTGCTCTTCTGTGTTGTCATTGTTCAAAATTTCTGCCCTATTTTCAATAGCACTGACTGTCATTCATGTGTTCACTTTAAGGAACTTTTTTGTATTTGAAATGCTAGGCACTGACAAGAACGTGTGTTCTAACATCTTTCATATCTGAGTGGTATGCCTTTTACTAACTCATGCTGTCTTCTGATGAATCTTCATGTTTAGTTTTAAGGTACTCAAGTAGGTTAAATTTCTTTCATTATGGTTAGTGCATTTGTATTCTAAGAGATCAGCTTTATTCTAAATTAATCAAAACCATCTATCTCGTCATCTATGATTTTTCCCTTTAATTCCATGGTCTCTAACTCATCAGGAGCTGACTATGTGTGGTATGAGTTACTGGTCTAGTCTTTTTTCTGTATGGTTAAATGGTTCAAGTAACATTTGTTAAAACCATGCTGTCTCTACCCCTCTCGCCATTCCACATTTCTTAAAGAGGAGAAGGGGAATGTGGTCGTCCATTCATGGTCTGTGTATGAGATCGCTGTTCTGGCCCTTTGCTCATCTATCCCTTCAACGAGGCACTATTCTATTCATTACTGTAGCTTTGTATCAGTTGATACTTGGCATAGCAAATAAATCACCTTTTGCTCTTCCTCAAGAGTGACTGACTGTACATGGTCTTTGCAACTTGTCAATTTTCAAAATCCCCACTAAAGAAACATTTTTTGAATTTTAATTGGTATTGAAAATTGTTTATTCTTCCACAGATTTCTACCTCTTTAGAACTTCCCATCTCTCTCTCAAAAAAATTTTAATAATCCTCCCCAAGCATCTCTCAGCACTTTTTATTAGACCTGGAATTAGAAAACGATTCTTTTTATGCTATCGTAACTCTTCTAAATTTCATTTTTAGATGTTTGTTGCTACCATGTAAACACAGAAGTGTCTACTTCATGTTGATTTTTTATATGGTAATCATTCTTAATTATCTTATTAGGTCTCATAATTTTATCTTTTGGATAAATCATATTATCCATGAATTTCACTTTTATTTTTTCACTCTTTTGCTTTGTTTTTGTCTTAACTGTATTGTAGAATGTCAGATAAAAACCGTTAACAGCTGGTTGCCTTGTCTGGCTCCCTATCTCATAAGCAAAGCTTTCAACCTTCCACTTTTCTGTGTGCAATTAGCTTGTTTGTCTACGACATCACTTGTCAGATTAAGAAAAAACAGTTTTAGTTATAATTTGTTAAGAATTTTATGGCATGAATTGATGCTAATTTTATTAAACACTTCTTCTGCATTTATAAAACGCCAAATCTCATCAAATCCTTTGTCCTGTGTGTTGCATACAGATTGATTTGTGATGTTTCCAGTGTTTCAACAACCTGGCATTTCTGGCTGTTGCTTTCATCACAATGCATTTTCAGTTTTCCTCTTAATAGACTGCTGAATTTATTCTGATAGTATTTTGTTTCATATTTTAGCCTTGATATCCATTACAGATAGGTCTGTAATTTTAATTCTTACTACTTTCCTTCTCAGATATCAGTATGAATGTTACGCTATCCACATGAAACAAATCAGAGACTGTAGTCTTTTTTGCCTGGAGAATCCCCATGGATAGAGGAGCCTGGCAGGCTGCAGTCCATNGATAGTATTTTGTTTCATATTTTAGCCTTGATATCCATTACAGATAGGTCTGTAATTTTAATTCTTACTACTTTCCTTCTCAGATATCAGTATGAATGTTACGCTATCCACATGAAACAAATCAGAGACTGTAGTCTTTTTTCTATTCTCAAGAAAAATTTCCCTGAACATGGATTTTCCCCAAAGTATTTCATATAATTTACCAGCATAAACTACCAGGATTAGATCATTTCCTGTGCAGATTTTCCACTATGGCTCTAATCACTTAAAAGATTATAGGACTACTTGAGTTGAATGTTTCTTGTGTCACTCCTAAGACAGCATCCTCAACATCTAATCAATTTCTCGTAAGCTTTCATATTTATTGCCATGAAAAAAATTGCTATATTCTCCTAAAATACAATTTTTAAGAGTTACATACATGCTGATACAGGAGAAGCAACTATTCCTTTCCAAGTCTAAATCTGTAAATCAGACTCCAAGCAGAATTCTGACATAGAATGTTCTAACAGAAGAAAAAAGGAATCAATATTTTCTTTGAAAAGAGAATTCTAGACCTCACCTGTGCATATTTCAGGCACATCCTGACCAATTCTCTGCTCTATTTACTTTGCACACATATTACAGGAAAAATGGATCTAGATTTTGTTACATGTAGATCCACATGCATGCATGCTCAGTCACTTCAGTCATGTCTGACTCTTTGCAAAACTATGGACTGCAGCTCACCAGGCTCCTCTGCCCATGGGATTCTCCAGGCAAGAATACTGGAGTGGGTTGCCATTCCCTCCTCCAGGGGGTCTTCCCGATTCAGGGATCGAACCTGCATCTCCTGCATTGCAGGCAGATTCTTTACCCACTGAGCCATCTCGGAAGTCCTATAGATATACAGTTAACTTCAATATCCATGTGCAAGGAAGAAAGAGTGTCCAGAACACTTAAAACTCGTAATCTATAGTTTGCTCTTGAGATAAGTCCAA
>SJYV01045309.1:4848-31431 GCA_006410875.1 Neotragus pygmaeus
AAAAAAAAAAAAAAAAAAAAGCGAAAATGCATTCCATTTATTAACTGCATTTACCTTTGGAAGACTAAGCAATACAGAAAAAAAAAAGGAAGAAGAAAGAAACCTTTGATAAAAGGCATTTGCTTTTTCCCAAGAACAGCAAAAATATAGATAATCTTTTAAATAAACTATACTAAATCATTTGAATATTTATATAGAAAAAAGTGTTTAATTACATACCCTCAAGATATACAAAAATAAATCCCAGATGGGTTGTTATAAAAATTAAAGATAATTTTTAGGATATAATGTTGAGGAATATATTAATTCCAGTAAGGAGAAAGAGGTTTCTAAGTCTAGTTTAGAAAGTACTAACCATAAAGGAGAATAATTTACTAACGTCAAAAAAATTATATTGGGGAGGCGGTCCTAAGATGGCAGAGGAATAGGATGGGGATACCACTTTCTCCCCATGAATTCATCAAAAGAACATTTCAACGCTGAGTAAATTCCACAAAACAACTTCTGAATGCTGGCAGAAGACATCAGGCAATCAGCAAAGCAGATCATTGGCTTCAAAAACAGGTAGGAAAAAATATAAAGGATGAAAAAAGAGACAAAGAAGGTAGGGAGGGAGCTCCGTCCCGGGAAAGGAATCCCATTCCAGGAAGAGACTCTTAAAAAGAGAGGTTTCCAAACACCAGGAAACATTGTCACAGCCGAGTCTGTGGCAAGCCTTGGAAGCACAAAGGGCAACATAACAGGAAGGAAAAATAAATAAATAATTAAAACCAACAGATTATGAACCCAACAGTAACTCCCCCAGCGGAAAAGCAGTGCAGATGCCTGCGTCCGCCACCAGCAAGTGGAGGTTGGGCAGGGAGTAGCAGGAGGCGCAGGTGGCAGTGCTTTCTAAGAATTGGGCCTCAGGAGGCACGGGCTGCAGTGCCTTTTTGAGAATCAGGCCAGAAGGCCCCACGCGTGGCCAGAGAGAAGTAACTTGGGCTAGCAAACCAGACTGTGGGGTAGCTACCACGTGAAATGCTCAAACATAAGACACCACCAGGACCACACACAGAACAAAGGATGGATCAGAAATAGCTGGTTGCAGACCATCCCCCTCCAGTGACAGGCAACCAGAGCCTTAAGGGCTGGAAGGGGGCAATCGCAGCCCAAGAGAAACATTACCTACCAAATTGCAAGCAGGTTTCTTTGCTAACTAAGACTTCTGGGGGTTCTGGACAGTCATCATCCACCTGAGAAGAAATGCCAATGGTACACCATGAAAACTGAGCAGCACAGAAAGGCCATAAGTCACAGTGATTGCGCTCACCAAACTCCTGAGCTACTCAGACCTAGGAAGGGCAAAATACGCAGGCTCAACCAAATCTGTGCCTCTGAGGGCTACCTGAGCAACGAGCTTGAGTTGCTTAGATGGGGTAGGTGCATGAAACCTAGGGCCTCAGATGGTTCCTCGGCGAAACAACATAGAGCCTGACTGGTGTGCGCCACGAGCAGAGGCAAGCCCAGCATGAAGTCCACCTCTGCCTTCCCTGTGTCAAGATGGAAATCAGACTCTGAAGAGACCAGCAAACAGAGGAAGTTAAACAGAGGGAACCACCTTGGTAGTGACACCACACAGCCCACAACGCAAGAAGAAGGGCCAGATATACCTTTAATACTTTTATGATCAATCTTTTTTTTTTTTTTTTTAGTTGATGTGGTTGCGTGATCCCTATATATGCTGCCTACAAGAGACCCACCTCAAAACAACGGACACATACAGACTGAAAGTAAAGGACTGGAAAAAGATATTCCATGCAAATAGAGACCAAAAGAAAGCAGGAGTGGCAATACTTATGTCCAATAAAATAGACTTTAAAACAAAGTCTGTGAAAAGAGATAAAGAAGGCCACTACATAATGATTAAAGGATCAATTCAAGAAGAAGATATAACAATTATAAATATATATGCACCCAACATAGGAGCACCACAATATGTAAGACAAATGCTAACAAGCATGAAAGGGGAAATTAACAATAACACAATAATAGTGGGAGACTCTAATACCCCACTCACACCTATGGACAGATCAACTAAACAGAAAATTAACAAAGAAACGCAAACTTTTTAAATGATACAATAGACCAGTTAGACCTAATTGATATCTATAGGACATTTCACCCCAAAACAATGAATTTCACCTTTTTCTCAAGTGTTCATGGAACCTTTTCCAGGATAGATCATATAATGGGCCATAAATCTAACCTCAATAAGTTTAAAAAAATCTAAATCATTCCAAGCATCTTTCTTACCATAATGCACTAACATTAGATCTCAATTACAGGAGAAAAACTATTAAAAATTCCAACATTTGGAAGCTGAACAACATGCTTCTGAATAACCAAAAAATCAGAGAAGAAATTCTTAAAAAAATCNTTTTTTTTTCCTGTTTCCCATCTAGACATGTGATCCTGGGCAAAGGATCTGATTATTTGTGAGATGAGGCATCCTGGCTTCAGGTATCTGCCTTAGGATCACGAGACTGTTGACACTGGTGGCCCCCAGGAAGCCACCCTGGTATTTGTGCTCCCGTTGTAGTCCGCTCCCACATTGACAGAGGCAGCACGTTCTAGTCACTCTGGTTCATGGAACACGTGTACATCTGTGCTTGTCCACCTGGAACCCTGAGCCAGGATGGAAAAAGTCTGATGATTCTAGTGGAGAAACGAGGTGGATGACCCAGCTCTAACCCCTGAGCACCACAGGAGTGAAGAGGCCCAGCAGGTCCACGTGGGACAGAACTAGGAGCACCGGTGTTTTAAGCAACTAACTTGAGGGATAGTTGGTTGTGCACTGGGGTTCTGTGTGCTGGATGTCCTGAAACAGAAACTACAGTAACTCGTAATTGGTCGGGGTCTTCCTGTTAATGTATTTTACTCATTCCCTCAACAGATGAGAATACAGTGGTGAGTGTGGCACAGATACACATCTTCTTGGAGTTCTCTAACAGATGAGCTCAATAAACAGGGAACACAGGGACTTCCCTGGTGGTACAGTGGATGAGTCTGCCTGCTAAAGCTAATGCAGGGAACACAGGTTCAGTCCCTGGTCTGGGAAGATATATGCAGTGGAGCAATTAAGCCCATGAGCCACAACTACTAAGCCCACGGTCTATAGCCCAGGAGCTGTAGAACCTGTGCCCTGCAACATGAGAAGCCCACACAATGAGAAGCCCATGCTCTCCATAACTAGAGCGTTGCTGCCCACTCGCAGAAATGACCCAGTGCAACCAACAATAAATTATAAAAAATAAACAGAGAACGTGGAAGAAGGTTGAGCCAGGAGGCATAGCATGGAACCAAACTGCCTGGTCTTTCTAAGGCTCAGAACTTCATTTTGCCTTGGTTAACTACCCACTCAGAACAGGCTAGCTATGCTGCTGTAATGAACAACCCTAAAGCCACATACGATTTAGAACCAGAGACGTTTTTAATCTCACACATGTCCAACTTGGGGCCAAATAGTTTCTGTTCCACATTATCTGAGTGACGGAGGTTGGTGGAGCTTCAATCATGTCTGGAATGTAGCCCATCTACGGAAGGGGAAAGGAATGTGAAAAACTGCTGTTAAAAATTTCTCACATTTTTCTTTGTCAAAGCATCACACAGGCATGCCTATCTTTAGGGACGGAGAAGTGCAATCCTGCCATATGCCAGAAGGAAAATAAAAAATAATGTTTTAATCAATTCTAATGGGTATCAGCAAATGTTCAGGCTCTCTAGGCTTAATACCTATTGTTTAGTCACAAGTCGTGTCTTACTTGGCAACCCCACGGACTGCAGTGCACCAGGCTCCTGTGTCCTCCAATGTCTCCCAGAGTTTGCTCAAATTCATGTCCATTGAGTTGCTGATGCTATCTAACCAGAGTTGGACACTATCTAAGCAGAGTCCTCTGTTGCCCCCTTTTCCTTTTGCCTTCAATCTTTCCCAGCATCAGAGCCTTTTCCAGTGAGTCGGCTCTTCCCATCAGGTGGTCAAAGTATTGGAGCTTCAGCAACAATCCTTCCAATGAATATTCAGGATTGATTTCCTTTAGGATTTGATCTCCTTGCTGCCCAAAGGACTCTCCAGTCTTCTCCAGCACCACAGTTTGAAAGCATCAGGTTTTCAGCACTGAGCCTTCTTTTTGGTCCAGCTCGTCTGTCAACACATAACTACTGGAAAAACCAAAACTTTGACTATATGGACCTTTATCAGCAAAGGGGTGCTTTTAAATATGCTGTCTAGGTTTGTTGTAACTTTCCTGACATGGAGCAGGCATCTTTTAATTTCATGGCTGCAATCACCATCCACAGTGATTTTGAAGCCCAAGAAAATAAAATCTGCCACTGCTTCCACTTTTTCCTCTTCTATTCACCATGAAGTGATGGAACCAGATGCCATGATCTCAGTTTTCTGAATCTTGAGTTTTAAGCCAACTTTTTCACTCTCCTCTTTGACCCCCATCAAGAGATTCTTTAGTTCCTCTTCACTTTCTGTCATTATAGTATCATCTGCATATCTGAGGTTGTTGACATTTCTCCAGGAAATCTTGATTCCAGCTTGTGATTCATCCTAATACCTTCAGGGGCTGGATTTTGTGACAGTCCTGGGTATAATCCTTTGAAAAGGTTTTCCTTCTCTTGCCACCTTCACCCTCTAACCAGCAAACAAACTTGAAGGGTAGGGAAGAAGGGAGAACAATTTACTGAGTTCTTGTAAGGCAATTTACCAGCTTACAAATGTACTGCATTTCTTCCTATCTTCCAACTTCACTTTGGCTAGTCTGGGAACAGTCATTCATTAGCTTTTTAGTACGGCATATAGTGCTGAGTAATAGGAGAAATTGTGGTGTCACAGAGGGGAAAAAAAAAGCCAACAAGATTTTAGATCTGGATTGTGACCAAGACCATTAAACCTTTCAAATTTACAATTAGATGGCATTCTATACTGCCCCAAATCTCAGCTTAGGACAGAAGAAAACAAGTGGTTTCTGGTGGGTAGTTGCTATGAACCGAATTGTGTTCTCCCACCACCACCTGAGCCACCGCTCCCCCCCCCCCCAAACTGCAAAACTTCGGGAGATAATATATGTTTAGATGAAGGTATCAATGTCCTTATAAGGGATACAAAAGAGCTTGCTCTCTGCCATGTGAGGGCACAGTAAGAAGGGCACCCTATACAAGCCCCAGGAAAAGAGCTCTCAACTGAAACTGACCATGCTGGCGCCTTCATTTATGCTTCTAACTGGAGAGAACTGTGAGAAAGTAAATTTGTTTTTTAAGCTACCCAGTCTGTGGTATTTTGTTACCATACACTGAGCAGCCCAAGACAGTATTGGTGCAGAAGTTCATCAGTAACGCAGTAAACATCAAACATCGTAACCAAACCTGACTGTTTTGTCTCTAGGGTATTTTGTTGTTGTTGTTTTTTAGTACTTTTAAATCTCTTTAATACACCTGGAGTTTATTTTGATAAAAGGTGTAAAGAGACGGTCTGACTTGTCCCCTCGGCCTGCCTCACCCACAAATTAACCAATTATTCTGTTCTGCAACCTTTAGTAAAATTCTTCTACCTCAACAATTTGTGATCCTGCTGTCCCTAGTTTTTTACACTTTGAACTTAAGTTGGACTGAAACCTTTAAAATGTACTTTTACCTTAAAATTGCATTAAAATTCTGCTACAGTTCAAAGTTAGTATTAAATTGTTCTTCTCAACAAGACTACCACTGAAATGGCTTGATGTAGAACTTCACCTGGAGAAACTGAAGGTGAGAGAGGGTTAGTTTGCCCTGGGTCAGTGGTGTAGCATATGGCCCTAGGATCACGGAGTGCCAAAGTTGTATCTTTGGGGCTTCCCTGGTGGCTCAGTGGTAGAGAATCTGGCTGCTAATGCAGGAGACACAGGTTCGATCCCTGGGTCAAGAAAATCCTGTGGAGAAGGAAATGGCAACCCATTCCAGTATTCTTGCCTGGGAACTTCCAGGCACAGAGGAGCCTGACTGGGCTTAAGCCCATGGGGTTGCAAAAGAGTCAGGATTTAGCAACTGAACAACGACATTTTATCTAGAGTCTCAGATTCTGGAAGGTGAATCTGGATTCCTCCTAGTTAAAGCGCCCTTGGACAATTTATGCAACCTTTCAGAGCTTCAGTTTCCTCTTCTCTAAAATGGGTACAATCACAGTATTTATCTTATAGGTTTAGAATGAAATTAAAATAAGTCCATAAAACGCTTAGCGTGTTGCCTGACACAAAGGGCGCAGTTATTACTGCCCAGTCTCTCAGAGCTCGTCAGTAACAGAAGCCAGGCTAAAGATCTGGGGTTCTAACCCCTTACCTGCGTGCGTGCTAAGTCGCTTCAGTCGTGTCCGATCCTGCGACCCTATCGACCATCGGCTCCTCTGTCCATGGGGTTCTCCAGGCGAGAATACTGGAGCGGGTAGCCATTTCCTTCTCCAGTTCTAATTCCTCGCCTAGTGTTTTTTCCCACCTAGTCGCAGGGAACCAGTCGCGGTTCCACGCCTACGAGATTAGCATAATCGTGACCGACAGGTGCAGGACCTCAGAGGCCAAAGGCTGGCCGCCAGAACTGCGCCTGCGCGAGCGTCTCCCCGCCCTACGCGCCGCACGACGTGACGCAACGCGCCTGCGCCCTGAGCCCTGCTCGACCTCTAGGACTTACCCAGAAGGCAACGCTTCTGTGTCAGGTCAACATGGCGGGCCGGCCAGCTGGTAAGTGAGGGGCGGCCTGCCTGGCGGGCATCGCTGCGCTAAACCTTTTATACTCGCAGCAACTTGCTCCTCTCCCTGTGCTCGGTCTAAAGGGCAGGTTTATGGCGGGAGGGAAGGAGGCGGCTCCAGCCCACCTTGGGCCCACCCCCATTCCGTCTCCAGGGCCGGCTGTTGGTGAAGTTGCCCGCGGTGGCCCCCATAGCCCTGGCGCTCCCGATGCTCGATCTCTGAGCCCTTCTCCTCTCGACCTTAGAAGTTCAAGGGCACCAGGAGATAATTAGTGGCTCTCAACGCAAGTGAACCGTTTACTGTGAGCCAGACGCTGTCGTGTGCGTTAGTTAGGTCCGTTCTGTCGGCGCGAGGACGACCGTGTCAGTTTTCCTTGTAGGCGGTAAAATAACTGAGGCGAAGTGGCCGGAAGAAACAGGATTGGAAGCCTCGCTGAACCTCTCTCGCGCTTCTCAAACAGGGAATTTAGAGGCAGCTGAGTGAGTGAGGGTTACGGCGAAGATTCAGTTTAATAACCTTGGCTTATCTGGAACATCCACTTGGTCTTTGGATTTGGAGACATTTGCATCTATTCTAGGTATTGGAACAGATGTGTTTATTATGGAATAGAACGCAGATATTACTGGAATATTTAAACAACGTGAAAAAATAAAGTCCTCTCCCCGCTCCTTTCCCACCCCCGCTTTTTTGTCAGTCCCTAACCCGCCTGCCAGTGCAGGAGACGCTGGTTGGAACCCCGGTGGGGAGGGAAGATCCTGTGGAGTAGAGAATAGCAACCCGCTTCAGTATTGCCTGAAAAATTCCATAGACAGTGGAGGCTGGTGGGCTACAGTCCATGGGGTCGCAAAGAGTCGCAGGCTACTGAACACACACATACCTCCTAGCTTTTTAAAAAAATGTTGGTCCCTATTTCTGTACCCGCAACAGTTGCGAAGCTGTTAGGAAACACCAGATTGCCAGAAAAATTCGTTAACCTAAATGACATTGAGCTTTTGGGGAGTGGCGGAGACATTTGAAAATTCATTATTTCCTTAACTAGACAACTACTGAAGACATTGTGCTTCAGTGCTGTGTTTGGAAACTACATAGACCTGGCCTCAGCTCCATCACTGGCTGCCTCTGATCTTGGATGGGATAATTTATGTAATACTTATTGCTCTTTTGCAAGGACGGGCGGGTTGTAACTCAGGCATGGGAGTGAAACAAATAGAATAGTGTCTGGCACACGGTAAGTGTTCAGTGAATGTTAAACATTATTACCGTCACTGGTAGATATGTTTTCAAGTAATTCTCTCCAACAAGTGTGTCTGTAAATTGTTAACGCTTTGTTATTTTAGAAGCAACATTATACACCTGCTGCTTAATTTCCAAAGAGAGTTACCAAAGCTGTGAGGTATAAGAGATTGAATCAAAAGAGAGTTTGTTTTCCTTCCTTGGTTAGGGACTATCCCTAAGACAAAATTTTAAAAGAAAATTTAGACTTTGCGTACCTCCCTCTCTATACCACATCTCTCCTGGAAACATCAGACACTGTCTTGTTGCCTTTAGCTCCTACTGGGTAACCCATCGAGCTCAGTTCTGTTCCGGAAAGAGTTTTAACGTTACCTGTTTCGCCTTATACACTTTGAAATATTCATTCCCTCCATGGAAAGTTAGCTGCCAGGGAAGAGGGAAATGTGCTTCTTTTACTAGTCCATATGGGATCAAAACCCTCCCAGAAATACATGTATTTTTAAGGAGAGTAGTCAAGTGAAATAAAAGTAATGTGAAATAAAAGTTTTGGGAGATGGGGATCATTTAGATCTGCTAATGTATCCTGAAATCTCATCTTTTCATACAACTCCAACTCCCTTGAAAAGTTATTAAAAGAGTTATTTCCTGTAACCTGTTTCTGAAATTGCAAATGGAGAAGTTCCCAGTTTCTTTTCTGCCCCCCACTCCTTTCATTGTAACGGCAGCAAGGGGACATGATGGAACGGGATGCTTGACTTTGAAGAGCTGGAGTGGCAGTACAGTTGGCCCTCTGTATCCGCTGGCTCCACACGGGAGAATTCAGCCAACCTCCTGATGGAAAATACTTTGAAGAAAAAATTTCACAAAGTTCAAAAAAACAAAACTTGAACTTGCTGCTCTCAGCCATCTATTTACATAGCATTTATTTTGTATTTACACCTATTTACATCGCTCTTACGTTGTAATAAGGTGGCAGTGGTAGTAAAGAATCCCTCTGGAGACTTAAGAGATGTGGGTTTGATCCCTGGGTTGGGAAGAAGATTGCCTGGAGGAAAAAATGGCACCCCCCTCTAGTATTATTTTCTGGAAAATCTGAGGGACAGAGGAGCCTGGCGGGCTACAATCTGTACAGGGTTGCAAAGAGTCGTACACAACTGAGTGACTAAGCACAGCCCCGAGAAAATTTAAAATAGGAAAACGTGCTTGGATTATATGCAAACACTGTACCATTTTATATGGGAGACTTGAGCCTCTTGGAGTTTGGTATCTGAGGGGGGTCCTGAAATCAATCCCTTGCAGATAGTGAGGGACTGTAATCATACCTATAGGTCTTTCAGGTGTTTGAGTTCATCCTTTTTCCTTACTGTCCAATCACTTTTGCTGATAGACAAAGTAAGCAGTTTTTACCTACAATGTATAGAGTATATGCTTTTAAAAGAAATTCCTTCCTGTGTTTGCACAGGAAGTAGGATTATTAGTAATTAATAGTCTGACTATCAGTTTCAGCATCAAGCAAGTGGCTGGAGGGTATTCGAAAATGGTATTACAACGCTGCGGGGTTCAATAAACTGGGTGAGTATTTGTGCTTCTTGTTTTCTTTTTCTGAGTATAGTGCTTTTGTAGGAGTTGTTATGGATCCTCAGAATACATGAACTGTTTATACCTGTGTACCTTAAATTTTAAAATTAAGTCACATTTTATTGTTAAATCCATTTCCTTTTTATTATTGAGAAGAGAGGGATGGAATTGTCCCAAATGTATGAGGTGGACATGATTTATGTTCTTGAAATATGAGAGCAGAACATTTTCCTTATTATATGTTCTGTCTCTCAGCTCCTCTCCTTAGCATTTTAAAATTTAAGTTATGTGAACTTTGAAAGTAGAGATTTTTCAAATGTTAAAATTGTCTGCTGTCTTTACAGTTAGTTGATTTCTGAACTTTTTTTTAGAACTTTATACTTTGTGGTGAACTTTATCTTTTGTAACTGAAGCCTGATGAAAGCATCATTAAATGTTAATGGTTCCTTAGTACACTGTCATTTTAAGGTTCTTTAATTCCTTGAGCTCAGAATTACAAACTATAATAAGGTAGAGATGTGGTTTATGGATATGTGTTTAAAAACATGGTAGACGTTTTAAATGTTTTTAAAATTACTGTAGATAAAATGTGAACTTTGTGGAAATACATTTTAAAAAACTCATTGTTTCCACAGTACCATTTAAGAAATAATCCATTAAATAATCCATTATTGTATGTGAAATGGCATTGAGTTTCTGTCATAACTATTTCTGGATATATCATCCAAGTTAATGACTTAAATTATAAGTCAAAATTTTACTTATTTTTTAAAAAGTTATTTTCAAGATGCATATTCATTCTAACTTTGTCTTTTACCATAGGCTTAATGCGAGATGACACAATATATGAGAATGATGATGTAAAAGAAGCCATAAGAAGGCTTCCTGAGCACCTTTATAATGACAGAGTGTTTCGCATTAAGAGAGCACTGGACCTCAGCATGAGGCAGCAGATCCTGCCTAAAGAGCAGTGGACAAAATATGAGGAGGTAGGACAGTTTTTGTGTATTTGATAATGTTGGCCATTAAGGGTTGAATATTAGAAACAAAGAACACATTGATTGTATAGTGCTTTAGAGTTCTTAAAGTCGTGTCAGATCAACATCCTTATGATAGTCTCATGAGGTTAGAGCAAATGTTAGCTCTGTTTTCGAGATGAACACATTGAGATCTAGCGATGAAGTGACTTTCCAGATCACTAAACCCATCCCTGAGATAGAGATCCAGGAGTAGAATCCAGGTCTTCTCCGTCCCAGGCCATGTTCTCCTTCTGCACTCTGCTCGAATGAAGAAAGGGTGGTGTTTATGTGATCGGCCCATTTAGTGACTTTCTGGCTCCTAGAAAGGACTCTGAAGCAATCCCTCACCCCTTGGACTGCATTGAAACTAGGCCAAACTTATGGACACTCATTCCTTTCTCTTTGACAGACCCTCTGATAACCTATCAAAATGGCTTATTACAATATTTTTGTGGCATTTTACATAAATGAAAAGCAAACAGTTTTTAGTCTGCTTGAGAATATATTTTCTTAAGTTGGAAATAAGTNTAAATCAAGTAAAGAAAGCCAGTACTGCTAGCACTGCGACCTCCAACCCATCCTTAGCCAAGCAGGACCTTTCCCACTAGCCGAAGTCCGTTACTTTTCTTGTTTTTGCACATCCACATCCCTCAGTTGCTTTATCCATTCTGCAATTTATGGATATTTAGCTCATTTCCAGTTTGGGGCCATTAAGAACATCTTTATGAACATTCTTGCACGTCTTCTGGCCAGGGTACATACCTCGGCGTGAAACTGCTGGGTCATGATGTGTGTGTATTTTCAACTATGTCAAGTAATGCCAGTCGCTTTCCGAAATACGGCTGTACTAATTTACACTCCAATAGACTCTTCGAGTTTCCGTTGCTCCATAGTTTTTCCAATGTCTTTGTAAGCTCCGACTTTAAAATTTCTATCCATCACGAGTGATTTCGAATGTTTGCCTGGAAAAGAAAGCCTGTACCTCACTGCCAGGTCTCTTCGAAGAGCAGGCAATAGCTACTGACTGGAAAGCGAGGGCTCTGGCCTCCAGGAGCAGCGACTGGCGCGAGATAGAGCGGCTGGAGGCAGCGCCGCGGAAACCGGAAACGGCACAGTTTCCGGTCGAGGCAGCCATCTTGCCGTGAGACAGCAGAAGCGGAGCCGCGGCATGTTGTCCTCCGTTGCCTCGTACTCGGGCGCGGGCCGAGACCTGCCCATGGAACCGCACAGCTCCGTGGGCCCTTTGCAGCTGCGCTTCTCGCCCTACGCTTTCAACGGAGGGTAAAACCCGCAGAGCCGCCGCTTTCTCTTTCTTCCTCCATATCCCTGCTTAAGTCTGTCTGCCCGGCGCTGCCGCTCCAGGCTCAGGCTTCCCTCTCCGAGGTTGCTCGGCTGGCTCTTGTTCTCCAGGGCTTCACCTTATAGGCCGCTCACTGGATCTCGACGTGGATGGCCAGCTTTACGTAGACAGCAGATAGAAATTGACACCTGATCTCCGCTCTGAACAGCTTTAAAAATGGATCTGTCTGAATGTGTTTCTCGAGCCAGCAGGCATGGGGCAGGTTGAGCATCTGAGATTAAAGTTAGGGTTAATTGGCCATGTGATTAAATGTAGTTGTCTAGCTAAAGTGAAAGTGAAGTCGCTCAGTCGTGTCCGACTCTGCGACCCCATGGACTGTAACCCACTAGGTTCCTCCGTCCATGGGATTCTCCAGGCAAGAATACTGGAGTGGGTTGCCATTTCCTTCTCCAGGGGAATCTTCCCGACCCAGGGATCGAACCCAGGTTTCCCGATTGCGGGCAGACGCTTTAACCTCTGAGCCATCAGGGAAGCCCTGTTTGGCTAAAAGGTCTAATCAAAGCACCATTTTGAGTTGTTTTAAATAGCAGGTAGGATTACTTGCGCAGACTTAGACTTTAGTGTTTATTTTTAAGGGCTAGCATAAGTTCAGGGAAAAAATACTCAGAATGCGGACCTTTGAATATGTGTATTCTTGCATGTTGTATGTAAGTTTTTCTTTCTTTCTTTTTATCTTACCAGCTTTATCTTAATACTTTTCCGTGATAGTGCACTAAAAGAACTCGGGTTGTGGAAAGACGCTCTCTTTAGGACTCTTCACTGCGAAGAGCTGTGTATTTAAGCATCGTTTATAGTTTGCCAGCCAAATTTTGTACTTTGAAACGTACACACCCAATTAATTAATCTGGTAATCTTTAAGGACCATCCAAAGACCAGGTTAATTACTCAGGTCCTTATGGGTTTGAATTTTTAATGTACATTTTTGAGGTATTTGCAAAAAGGGTGGAAGTGTGATTTTAGCCTTGTCTCTGACACAAAAGAGCAGTGTAGTGTTTGGTAGCTACCTCTCAGCTTCTTGAACCCAGATTTCCTTATCTTCCTTAGCTACTCAGTTTGAGAGAAGAATCAAAAGAGAAGCATTTTGTAGATTGAAAGCACGTATCTTTTTAATCCTCGTGATGACTGACTGTTAGATGATATATCCCTCAATTTTACAAATGAACTTGGGCTCTTAGAAGTTAAATTTTGTTAGTCATAGCGCTGGTGTGAGGTTGAACCCCAGGACTTGAATCCATATCTGTGTTGTTATGAAGTTTATGAATGCTTTTATCATTGCACCTTTAAATATTTCCTGTGACAACTAATGAAGCGGTGGGATCACAAAATGAGTTATTAGACCCATTGCATGAGACAGTTGCAGATTCTGCTTGAGACAATAAGGTATTCCGTGTTTATTATTTTCTAACCTTTGTAATCCAATTATTGCTCTAAAGTTAGTGCTTATGGCTTTCTGATATTGAATTACCTTTTCTTAGTTTGTGTCTTTTTTCTTTAACATTTATTGCTGGGCTCTTGGGCAGCCTTTGCTTCTACAAAATAAGACTTAGTCCTGTGTCCTTCTAGTCTGACTGAATGTGGTTAAACTCCAGGTGATTAGCCTGTGCATTTGTCACTGAGTACTTTAAGATAATGCCATTTAACTCAGTCAACCTTTAACATAGGAACTGCTAATATCATCAACTTGATAATTTGTCCAAGGTCACGGAGCTGTTAAGTGGCACGGACAGGTTTTGGGTAACTTCAGAGTCCAGGTTCTCCATGATCATACTTATGCCAGGGGATCATAGCTAACACTTAACTGGAGGACCAGTTATGTTTCAGTCACTGGTATAAGGCTTAACAATTTAGTCCGTTTAATGCTTGTAACACCTAAATAAAGTAGCTACTGTTGTGATTCCTGATACGTGTTTGAGGACAGCGAGGCCTTGAGAAGTTAAGCAGTTGACAATCTCATATTTTCTAAGCAAGAGAACCAGACTTCGAACCCACACAGGCTGCTTTTAGAGCTCATCCTCTCGGCCTCCACTGAACAGAGCCACAAGGTTGTTCTTTGTTGGTCCATTTTCCAACAGATGCTTGGGTGTCTCCTGAGTGCAAGACAATTTTATAAGGACTTGGATATAAAGAAATTAAAAACATTAAGCCCCGAGACTCCCCTTGTGGTCCAGTGGTTAAGACTGCCCTTCCAAAGCATGAGACACAGGTTTGATCCCTGGTGGGGAAACAGATTTCACATGCTGTATGGCGTGATCAAAAAATAAAAAATAAAAACCACATTAAGCCCCTCTTTCTTGAGGTCAGATATCTTGTGTTGTATCACTACCTACACCTCCCCCAGAAGGCAAGGCCATGGCCTTTGGCCATTTTATAGTATCAGTAATTGTTTAATGATACATATTAGTCAATAATGTTTAGTTTTTGATGATGGTGATAATTTAGTGATGTTTGTGCTTAGTCGCTCAGTCGTGTCGGACTCTTTAGCGATCCCTTAGACTGTATCCCATCAGGCTCTGTCCATGGGGATTCTCCAGGCAAGAATACTGGACTGGGTTGCCATGCCCTCCTCCAGGGGATCTTCCCAAACCCAGGGATCGAACCTAGGTCTCCCGCATTGCAGGTAGATTCTTTACCAGTTGAACCACAAGGGAAGCCGGATGTTTCTGTAATCTTCTGCTAAGGAACCTTTGGTCTGATTTGACTTGTGTTTTTAAGGGAATTCTTAAATTTTTTTTTTTCCAGATGACTTGTAGCCAGGGATCCTTTCCCCTGATCTTTTCCTCTTCCATCTGAATCCTGCCCTTGATTATAGCTAGTAGATTTTATCTCACTGTGTGCTATGGATCATTCTCATATTGGGATAGGTGTTATTAATGTCCAGAATAATTCATTAATTTTGTTTTTCCTTCTTTTCTCCTCAGTACTGTATTGGCAATTGCTGGAGAAGATTTTTCAATTGTTGCTTCTGACACTAGATTAAGTGAAGGGTTTTCAATTCACACACGGGACAGCCCCAAATGTTACAAATTGTAAGTAAATATTTCTAGGAACATGTTTTCAGCACCTTATGATGATTTAATGCTGCAAGAGATTCAGGTTTTAAATGATGTGTTTCATGAATTTTTAGATTGCCTTTTTGGAACTTAGGTTGTATTTTTATTAGAAAATTATTTTCTAGTAACTCAGTATGTAGCCTTCATAATATTTTCTATATCTAGGTACCAACAGTGTTTTTGGTAACTTAAATATTTTTTACTCAATGTCTTATAAAAAATTTCAAACATACAGCAAAGGTAGGATAATTCTGTGGTCGATGCTCATATACTATCATGTAGACCTTATCAGCACTTTATTGTTACTACTTTATCATATCTATTTTAATCGTTCTTTAATGTATTGGGTCCTTTAATAGATTGGATTCTTTTTCAATCTGCACCTTAAAAAAAAATAGCCTAAAACATTCAATTTACCCATATCTTAAGCAGTTATATCCATGGCTCACAGTTCTAGTGGGTGGCTATGTTTTTTCTAAAACATGAGAAAATAAAATCATGGGTACTGGGGGTAGGGGGACTCTGCATAAATTACTAACTAAAGGCACCTTACATGTTAACAGTGGTTTGTATTGGACATTTTTGGACACAGTTAGGTTACTACACAAACCCTTCTTAAGCCTGGATTCCAGCAGGAGTGAGCTGATGAGGCTCAGGCTCCCTGGGTGGGCCTTGTGGTGCTGCAGGGCGTGGCACAGCTCACTCCGCAACCTAAACAGTGAGCTTGTCTTCATCTTCCCAGTTCCCTTTCTGTCCACTTCCATCTTTTGGTACCCTTTTCTCTTCTCTGATTTGTAGCATGGTGGTGATTTAGTTGTTAAGTCGTGTCTGACTCTTGCGACCCCGTGGACTAGCCTGCCTGGCTCGTCTGTCCATGGGATTCTCCAGGCAAGAATACTGGAGTGGGTTGCCATTTCCTTCTCCAAGGGGGATCTTCCTGACCCAGGAATCAAACCCTGTTTTCCTGCATTGCAGGCAGATGAATTACCTACTGAACTATCAAGGAAGCCCTTGTAGCATACCCATGCAACAATTTTTGTCTTTTAAGATGTAACTTTATAAAGTGAAAGTAGTAAATATCATGAATAAAACTTAAATACATAATGTGATAGATACTGTCCTTGTACAAGATTCTGCTCATCTTTGTAACATTCTATTTTAGCTTGTATGCCTCCTGAATGAGTACTCTCTTTTTTTTTTTCTAATGAAATACTTCAGGTATATATAGACAGAACAGTATTACTTCTGTGCTCCTGCCATGCATTACAGACACTGGGCACACATTGATTGCTTGCATGCTCCTGATCCCATGCCCTTTGGTGCTGACCTAGGGTCTAGTCCACCTCTTCCCCTACTTGTTTGAAACTTATATTTACTCTTTATTCTTTGCCGAAAAACTTCTTCATTCAGGTACCTGAATATTTGTCAAAAGCATTTTGAAGCTCAGATTTTATTTAACCCTCCTGGTACTTTCAGCCGTTCTTGATAGTACAGGCAGTGAAGCCTTATGGTATATTGGGGTTTGGCTCAGTGCAGGGAGGTTGGTTATAGAGAGATCAAGAAATGCTGGTGATGACCCTGGAAGTGTCAGTGGTCTCCCCAGTTGGACCGGTATGTTTTGTGTGAATCATTCATTTATTTCTGAAAGAAGGGGCCTCTGCTGATCATTTCTTGATGAGATGGGTTTAGGTTTCCTTATAAATATCAAGACTTGGGAATTAACTTTTGAGATGTCAGTTCAGTCAACTCTTTGTGACCCCATGGACTGCAACATGTCAGGTCTCTCTGTCTATCACCAACTCCCAGAGCTTGCCCAAACTAATGTCCATCGAGTCGGTGATGCCATCCAACCATCTCATCCTTGTTGTCCCCTTCTCTTCCTGCCTTCGATCTTTCCCAGCATCAGGATCTTTTTCACTGAGTCAGTTCTTCACATCAGGTGGCCAAAGTAACGGAGCTTCAGCTTCAGCATCAGTCCTTCCAGTGAATATTCAGGACTGATTTTCTTTAGGATTGACTGGTTGAATCTCCTTGCAGTCCAAGGGACTCTCAAGAGTCTTCCCCAACACCACAGTTCAAAAGTATCAGTTCTTTGGCGTTCAGCTTTCTTTACGGTCCAACTCACATCTGTACATGACTACTGGAAAAACCATAGCTTTGACTAGACAGACCTTTGTCGGCAAAGATAAACAAAAATTTTATTAAGTACTCTCTGGTGGGCATTTGGGTTGTATTTGTTTTGTTTTGGAGAGTCATTAAAATAATACATATACTTACACGTGAACCTAGATCTTATCTTCACGAACTTGCATGAGTATATTTGTAGCAGTGGGATCTTTGAGTGAAAGTGATGTGTGTTTAAGTTTTTAATAGATGCTGCTAAACAGCCTTTCTAAAGAGTTGGATCAGTGTACATGCTTTCCCAGTTTCTGAGAGTGCCTGATTTTCAAAACCTCACTAGCATTAAGCATTATTACTCTACTAGGCTGAAGTCGTCTCTTTTTAAGATTTTAATTTATGAGTGGCATGGAGCCTCTTTTATATGTTTATGGTGACTTGTGTCTCTTTTTATATGACTTTCATATATTTTAGGGGCTTCCCTAGTGGCTCAAATGGCACCCCACTCCAGTACGCCTGGCAAATCCCATGGACGGAGGAGCCTCGTGGGCTGCAGTCCATGGGGTTGCTAGGAGTCGGACACGACTGAGCGACTTCATTTTCACTTTTCACTTTCATGTATTGGAGAAGGAAATGGCAGCCCACTCCAGTGTTCTTGCCTGGAGAATCCCAGGAACGGGGGAGCCTGATGGGCAGCCATCTCTGGGGTTGCACAGAGTCGGACGTGACTGAAGCGACTTAGCAACAGCAGCGGCTAGTGGCTCAGACGGTAAAGAATTTGTAGGAGACTGGGTTTGATCCCAAGATCAGGAACATCCCCTGGAGAAGGGAATGGCCACCCACTCTAGTATTCTTGCCCGGAGAATTCTATGGACAGAGGAGCCTGGTGGGCGACAGTCTGTGGGTTCACAAAGAGTTGTACACGACTGAGCCCTGAAAGTCTCACCTTCATGTCGCTTCCCTATCTCTCCCTCATAGGGTTTGTTTTTTGTATTGAGGTATAATTGACATTTGGGGGCTTCCCAGGTTTGGAGAAGGAAGTGGCAACCCACTCCAGTGTTCTTGCCTGGAGAATCCCAGGGACGGGGGAGCCTGGTGGGCTGCCACCTACGGGGTCACAGAGTTGGACACGACGGAAGCGATTTAGCAGCAGCAGCAGCAGCAGGTGGTGCAGCAGTAAAGAATATCCCTGTCAGTGCAGGAGGTGCAAGAGATGCAGGTTTGATCCGTGGGTCAGGAAGATCCCCTAAAGTAGGGAGTGGCAACCTGTTCAGTATTCTTGATTGGAAAATTTCATGAACAGAGGAACTTGGCAGGCTACAGTCCGTGGGGTTGCAAAGAGTTGATGTGACTAAGCAGCTGAGCACACGCATACATAATTGACGTGTAACAACATCTCAATACTCTTAGGTATATAGCATAATGGCCCCATATTTGTATATATTGCAGAATGATCACAGTTAGTGTGGTTAATATCTGTCACTACACAAGTTATAACATTTTTTTTCTTGTGATAACTTACAGGCTCTACTCTTAGCAACTTCTAAGTATACAATATGATGTTATTAACTCAGCACATTATCCCCAAGAGCCATTATACTCTTAATGCATTTCATATTTTTAGGAACTGTTTGTAGAATAAGGAAATTAAAAGTAGACTTTGGTCTGGTCATGTATATATATTTTTTAATTCATCATATTTTTATAGACGTTTTCATTTTTTATGCAGTCTAATCTGTGAAACTTCTGTGTGGTCATTGGGTTGTGTTATATGTAAATTGGTTGCCCTCAGCCTAACCTCATTTAAAAAATTCAGTCATATTTTCCTTGGTGCATTCACACTTGCATTTACTCCCGTAAGTCTCTATCCACCTGTGATGCATTTGGTATAATGGGTGAGACTTCCGGATTCAGGAACTCCCCCTCCATGTGCCTACATGTCTTGAGTAATTTAAAATTTATTCACCAAATGGGAATGAGACTGGGCGTTTGTGAGTTTTAAATTTAAAATTACGCGACATGTTTTGCTTTACTGTCAAACCAACTGTTTCCTGAATTGTGGTGTTTTTGTTTTTGTTTTTTTTTTTAACAGAACAGACAAAACAGTCATTGGATGTAGTGGTTTTCATGGAGATTGTCTTACCCTGACCAAAATTATTGAAGCAAGACTAAAGGTAGATGCTTTTGTACATGTCTGCACTGTTGAAAGCTAATAACAAAAGTTCTTTAGAATATTTTAAGATTATTTCCCTGGTTTGGGAAGATCCCCTGGAGAAGGAAATGGCACCCCACAGTCCGTGGGGTCGCAGAGAGTCAGGTATGACTGAGCAACTAATACTAAGCATACATCATGGCTGTTGCTAGCAGGAGAAGACCTAGTTCAGCGGGTGAAACTGTAACCTACACTGCAGATGACGCGGTCTTGTTACTACAGCCATCATCAAAGTAGCGCCATGTGAGATGACGGCAAGTCCCTTTCTGTTAAAATACACGTGAAATACGAAGGGAAGGGCTGTCTCTCCCTTTTAAGGTAGACTGGAAGGGGTTTCTTCTGAGGATACTCTTCTCAGAAATGAAACAAATCCGTTTCTGCAGAGGAGGCAGGCTTTTAGACCAGAGCTTGATTTAAAGTGCCATCAGCCAACACATCCCGCTCTCTTGACAGCAGGGTGCTCTTAGCGTGAGCAGAAGGGCGAGCCAGCTGTTTGGACTAGAGGCACAGTCATCATCACCTGGCCCCTGCCAGTCTTTAGCTGACAGCCAGCTGAGAAAGGAGATTTAACACAAGGGGGATGGGAGTGGAGGAGGGCGGGCAGGGTGAGTGAGGAGGAGAGTGAGATGACTGACCGCGGTGCAGCCTTCCGTGGGGCCTGGCCCCTGCCAGTCTTTAGCTGACAGCCAGCAGAGAAAGGAGATCTGGCACAAGGGGGACGGGAGTGGAGGAGGGCCAGCAGGATGAGCGAGGAGACCGACCGCAGTGCAGCCTTCCGCGGGGCGGCGCTGCCCTCGGTGTGCCTCCGGGAGCGGGGGTGTTGGGGGAAAAGGGAGCTGACTTGACAGAAGCAGAGGCGGGTCTAGGCGTCGATTCTGGCCTGTGTGTGTGAGCGGCGTTTGCTTCAGACCGTTTCAGGGAGAATAGGGTAGGAGTGATTTGGGCTGCACTCATATAGATTTTTCAGGAATGACTCTAAGTTCGTAAAGTACAGGGTTAGGGTAGGATTCTCAGTCACTATGTGTCAATACTCAGAAGTGTAGCTCTGTTTCTTAGTTACATAGCTTGGTGATGTTTTAAATTTCTATTGATGATATTTACAGTATCAGTATTACATCTCCTTAGTTTTCATATTTAATTTTCTAGGCTATATATTGTAATATTTAGTAGTTGATAAATTCAGCTGGTACACAAAAAGGTTAGCGGGGTTGATGTTCTGTTTTGCCTGCTTGTGGATAGCCCTAAAGATTATGAGTAAGGTTACTAGAGTCATGTAATGAATTTAACTGACACTTACCTGTTTAAATGTGTAGAAATAATTTCATTGAGTATTTACCAATTGTTAACATTTTTAAAAATCTATTGATATTGAAAGTGTAGTGATTTATGTATTGACATTTATGTGGTTCCTAATGCATATTTTGTAAATGGCATTTTTGCTATAGCCAAGTCACTTCAGTCGTGTCGGGCTCTGTGCGACCCCATAGACGGCAGCCCACCAGGCTCCTCCATCCCTGGGATTCTCTAGGCAGGAACATGGGAGCGGGTTGTCATTTCCTTTTCCAGTGCATGAAAGCGAAAGGTGAAAGTGAAGTCACTCAGTCGTGTCCGACTTAGTGACCTCATGGACTGCAGCCCACCAGGCTCCTCCATCCATGGGATTTTCCAGGCAAGAGTACTGCAGTAGGGTGCCATGGCCTAGGGGACAAAAATAAACCTGACATGGAAAGTAGTATTTTGTTAATAAAATTTCTAAAAGGTGCAGTGAGTTCAACTCAATGCACAGTACTTGAAATTTTTCTTTCACATTGTTATGTAAATGGTGAAGTGAATAAATGTTGGTGCTTGGTTTTGAAATGAAATGAATTTTCTTTGTAATCTTGTCATTGTTAGATTTTATAGCAGTTCTTAGGCTTCTCTCTAGAGATATTCGCTGTGGCTGACAAATTGGTGAGCTTAGATTTATTAGTTAGGATAATTTACGGTTGCCAAGGATGTAGTGAATCTTGGGTCAGAAATCACTATGTTATGGGTACTTCTGTTCTTCGTGGTAGATGCTCTAAGGATTAAGACCCTGCCCTCTGCTGGGTTCATACAAAGTAGAGCTGCCCCTGTCTCTCACAGATACCCTCTCTGAAAAGAGAGAGGCTTGTCTGAGTCTAATCAGGAGTCAGCCATTGGGTTTCTGTGGCAACTGTTTAATCTGCCCTAAACCAGGACTGGAAAAGGTCAGTTTTCATTCCAGTCCCAAAGAAAGGCAATGCCAAAGAATGTTCAAACTACTGCACAAATGCACTCATCTCACATGCTAGCAAAGTAATGCTTAAAATTCTCCAAACCAGGCTTCAACAGTACGTAAACTGTGAAGCACTCTTATAGAGACTTTTCTTCTCTAAGGAATGGGACCCGTGTACAGCTTTGACCCAGTAGGGTCCTACCGGAGAGACTCGTATATTGTCACCCTGCTTATTTAAGTTATATGCAGAGTAAGTACATCATGAGAAATGCTGGGCTGGAAGAAGCACAAGCTGGAGTCAAGATTGCCAAGAGAAATATCAGTCACCTCCAATATGCAGATGACACCACCCTTTCGGCAGAAAGTGAAGAAGAACGAAAGAGCCTCTTGATGAAAGTGAAAAAGTTGGCTTAAAGCTCAACATTCAGAAAGTGAAGATCATGGCATCTGGTCCCATCACTTCATGGAAAATAGTTGGGAAAACAGTGGCTGACTTATTTTTTTGGACTCCAAAATCACTGCAGGTGATGATTGCAGCTGTGAGATTAAAAGACGATTACTCCTTGGAAGGAAAGTTAAAATCAACCTAGACAGCTTATTGAAAAGCAGAGACATNTTGGGAAAACAGTGGCTGACTTATTTTTTTGGACTCCAAAATCACTGCAGGTGATGATTGCAGCTGTGAGATTAAAAGACGATTACTCCTTGGAAGGAAAGTTAAAATCAACCTAGACAGCTTATTGAAAAGCAGAGACATTACTTTGTCAATGAAGGTCCGTCTAGTCGAGGCTATGGTTTTTCCAGTAGTCTCATGTGGGTGCGAGAGTTGGGCTATAAAGAAAGCTGAGCGCCAAAGAATTGATGCTTTGGAACTATGGTGTTGGAGAAGACTCTTGAGAGTCCCTTGGACTGCAAGGAGATCCAACCAGTCCATTCTAAAGATCAGTCCTGGGTGTTCATTGGAAGGACTGATGTTGAAGCTGAAACTCCAATACTTTGGCCACCCGATGCAAAGAGCTGACTCATTTGAAAAGACCTTCATGCTGGGAAAGATTGACGGCAGGAGAAGGGGACGACAGAGGATGAGATGGTTGGATAGCATCACTGACTCAATGAACATGGGTTTGGGTGGACTCCGGGAGTTGGTGATGGACAGGGAGGCCTGGCGTGCTGCAGTTCATGGGGTTGCAAAGAGTTGGACACAACTGAACGACTGAACTGAACTGTGCAAAAACAGACACTAACAATATCTCATGAATGAACAAGACTGTGTTCCAGTGAAACTTCAGTGAAACAAGTAGCGGGCTGGATTTGGCCCATGGGCTGTATTTTCCTGACCACTTGTCGGTCTGCAGAGGGAGAGCTGAGTCTGGAACATCCTTTCCAGGTTGCCTCATGTGGTCTGTTTGTGTGTATTTGCTGGTGAGTTAAGAAGGCCTGAGATGAGGCTGGCATGGAAAGGAGCCTCCAAACTGGAGAGCTGAGGGCAACTTGGCGTTCTCTCCCTGAGAAATGTCTGTAGCCCCCACAACGATAGGACATAATAAAATACTATTTTGTTTTTTTATTGTTTAATTGTTTTTTTATTGTTTAATCATGAAAGGAACAGGTGTCCTTTCCCATTTCACCAGGAAAGGCTTTCATTCTTTTCAATTTGCTGTTCATTGTTTCAGTCTTGAGTATATTGTACCTCTACATGCCTGTTGGTTTTGCTAATAATTGCAGATGTACAAGCATTCCAATAACAAGGCCATGACCACCGGGGCGATCGCTGCGATGCTGTCCACAATCCTGTACTCCAGGCGTTTCTTTCCCTACTATGTGTACAACATCATCGGCGGCCTTGATGAAGAAGGTAGGATGTTTCCTTTGTGAGTGATGGAGTGGGTAGAATTTCTTACGTGTGTTTCCATCCAGAGCTGATAAAAAATGGGTACCATCTTGCCCAGCAACTTTATTTTCTCATAATTAAGGCAGTGAAGAAACTGAAGCTAAAAGGGAAGTAAAGGATTATCCAGCGAGACACAGCAAGTCATGTGTTAAATGAATGTTGGGCATTCGGTTCTTTTACAGGTATTTTCTCAAGAACTTGCATGAGTTCAGTAGTAGATATTTAGCATTTTAATCTCAGAAAGAAACTTGACCTGGAGAAGCTTGACCTAAATATGATTTTAAGTAATGACACTTTAGTAATAAGCATATTTGATTTCAAAAAGTTGTTTTGAAAGTAATGTGTAAAAGAAATGCTTTTCTACCAGTGTTCTTGGATCATTTTTGAAACACCTCTTTTTTGGTCAGAATTGGACCAGAAGGGCCAGGGAAAATCAGCATTGTTACTTGACATTTTCATGCTCGTTTTGATCTAAAGCTGTGTTACCCAGAAAAGGCAACAGTGTTTTTCACCAAATCTGATTTGAGTGAACTTTTAGTTGCTTCTAAAAATCAAATACAATCTCCCAGGACAGATCTGTGTCCTGGGAGTAGTTTAGAGTAGTCCGTTGTAAAAAGAGGGCTTTCCTGCTGGCTCAGATGGTAAGGAATCCGCCTACTATGTGGGAGACCTAGATTCGATCCCTGGGTTGGGAAGATCCCCTGAAAGAGGGCATGGCAACCCGCTCCAGTGTTCTTGCCTGGAGACTCCCGTGAACAGAGGAGCCTGGTGGGCTGCAGTCCATGGGGTCGCACAGAGCTGGACTCGACTGAGGCTCTAAGCACAGGCGCCGAGACTGTGAAGAGAAGGCACAGAGGTGTCTGAGGAGAGCGCGGCTGAGATGCCTGTCTCTGTTCCTGTGAAAACCTTGCTTGTTTCTGGCTGTGCTGGGCCCTTGCTGCGGTGCAGGCTGCTCTGGAGCTGCAGCGAGTGGTGCCTGATGCGCGCTCTGGTGCCCAGGCTTCTCACCGCAGCGGTTCTCTCATTGCGGAGACCGGCTCTCGGGTGTGCGGGCTTCAGGAGTGGGGGGTCCCAGGCTCTGAAGCACAGGCTCAGTTGCTTTGGCATATGAGCTTAGTTACTCTGAGATACGTGGAATCTTCCCAGATCAGGGATCGAACCCATGTCCTCCTGCATCGGCAGGCAGATTCTTCACCGCTGAGCCACCAGGGAAACCCAAGTCTGTCTCTCCGAGAGGGAAGGTTTCTGGGTCAGAGGAGCTAGGTTCTTTCCCCCTCTCTGGTTCTTGCTCCTGTCGATTCCTGTTCACAGGTGTTCTTTGCTCTCCCTTTCTCTCTCACCCCACCCCTTACGTGACGTATGGGTCCGTCCTGATCACTTTAGGTCGACATAGCATTTTCAGGCTTTCATACGTTAAAACAGGGAAAACATGAAGCATAGAGATGGTTAATAGAAATTAGTTACCCTAACCTGAGTAATACTAGCCACAGGTTAGCTTGCCTGACACCCAGCATGCTTCTGGTACCTTTTTATTTGGACTGATTTTTAGTCAAAGGATCATTGCTTTCCAGTATTGTGTTGGTTTCTACCAAAACCCATTACCCTCCCACTCGAACATCCCTCCCACCTTTCTAGGCTGTTGCTGAGCCCGTGTTTGAGTTCCCTGCGTCATACAGCAGATCCCCATTAGCTGTCTATTTTACACATGGTAACACGTGTTTCTGTTACTCTCCCTGAACACACACGATCTCCTCTGGTGCCTTTTTTAACTTCAGTTATGTCTGATTTGAATTTCAGGCTAATACATTCAGATTTTACCAACATGAATAATAGCTGCTATTGAATTTCAGCAGGCCAGACAGTGTCTTTGAGGTTTTCAGTGTCACTGATTTGAGAAACCTCATGTGTACTACCTGGCAGAGCTCAGGTTTGGACCTGTTTGACTTCAGAGTCCTAGGCTTTGATTTCCACGTGCCAACATTGTACCTTGCTTTGGTGGTATTCTCAGGCTTTTCTAACCTTTTTCTTTCTCCTAATCTTGTCTGGTTTAATTTGATTTTTATTCCTAAGAGAAATTTCTGTGTGTAGTGAAAAAGTCTTTTGCCGCCTTTTCCTGTTTTCCCAGGACAGTCTTGAGCACGTTCACTCCCATCCTTTTCCTCTTTCTTGGTTTATTTTCTTGTTTAGTGGAGTGCATTGCTAGAGAAATTTCTGAAGAAAGCTATCAGGAGACCTTTTTGAGTCTTTACTTTTAGAGTCCTACTGTTTTTTTGCTATTGAAAAAAAAAAACTTCCCCCACATGTTGTCTGGCTGTTTGGGTTTTTTTTGGTTCTGCTCTGAAGATTTTCTCAACTTCAGTGCCTCGTTCTTCGCTGAACTCTTTCTCTTTCCTCCATCATTAATTTCCAAGAGCTTTTTCTTACTTTCTAGCTCCTTTATTTTTTTCAAGTATCCTGTTGCTGCTAGATTTGGGGGGTACTTCTTTTGAAAGATTCTCTGCATTTTATCAGATTGCTTTTTTGGTCTTGTTTATTTTGGCTGCGCGCTTCTATGTTGGAGGCTTCCTTCACATTCCTTTTGATTTTGGCTGTCCATTTGTACTGAAGAGTGATAATCAAAATGTGGTCATAAAGGCATGTGGTGGAGTGGCTCGTCAGCTCTCCATCTAACACGGCTGTTCTTGAGTTTACTCTGTCTGTGCCTAAGCCTTGTGCTCCCGAGTCCAGAGCCTCTGCTGAGTCTTGAGACTGTTTCCTGTCGTGTGTTGGAGGCGGCTGTGTTCCTGTTGGAGGCCTCGCTTGGGACCCAGGGCCGCAGCCGACCAAGCTCAGCCGCTGCTTGGCTTCTGCACCTCCACCTCCCTTTAGAAGGCACCTCCCCCACGCTAGCCAGGACTTGGGTTTCTCTATAACGAAAACGGTGATGCTTATCAGTTCAGTTCAGTCGCTCAGTCGTGTCCGACTCTTTGCGACCCCAGGAATTGCAGCACACCAGGCCTCCCTGTCCATCACAATCTCTCGGAGTTCACTCAGACTATGTCCATCGAGTCCGTGATGCCATCCAGCCATCTCATCCTCTGTCGTCCCCTTCTCCTCCTGCCCCCAATCCCTCCCAGCATCAG
>SJYV01045311.1:0-11255 GCA_006410875.1 Neotragus pygmaeus
GCACAGAGTTGGACATGACTGAGGCGACTTAGCAGCAGCAGCAGCGACTTAATAACAAGAAAATTATAAAATGAATATATGCTCATTATAAAAACAGAAAATAAAGATCAATAGAAATTTTAAAAAGCTTCACCTATAATTCTTGATGTAACTACAGTAAGCAGTTTGGAATACTTCAATTCAAACTTAAATATTTGAGTTTTTTCTAATTTTCATTATTACAAACAACCCAGGCTCTAATGGTAAAGAACCCATCTGTCAATGCAGGTAGACATAAGAAATGTGGGTTCTGTCCCTGGGTCGGGAAGATCCACTGGAGAAGGGCATGGCAACCCACTCTAGTATTCTTGCCTGGAGAATCCCATGGACAGAGGAGCCTGGCAGGCTGCAGTCCATAGGGTTGCACAGAGTCGGATATGACTAAAGCAACTTAGCACGCAGAGATGAACATTCTTGTAGCTGTATCTTTGCAAACATCTATCATTTAACTCAAAAAAAGTTATTTCAATGTACTTTTCTAGCACAACCTAACATTGAGTACCATTATTAAGGCATTATTAAGGCAATTTTTTCTATTAATCTATAAGAGTTATTTATATTATACATAATTATCCCATCATGTATTTTATAATAATCTTTTTCAAGTTGTGGTTTGCTATTCAGCTTCAATAATGGTCTCTTTGGATAAAATGCTTTTTTAAAGTTAAGTTTATTCTTTATTTCATTTATGGCTTCTGATATTGGTGTCTTTGTTTCTAGTAAGAGCATTTAACACGTTCATTTATTATGATAATCGATATATTTGGTCCTATTTTAATTCTCAAACTTTTTAATATATTCTTATTATTTCCATTTCCCCCTATCATTTGCTATCTTAAGTTTCTTTTGCGTTATTTTAAAATTAGTAACTTTAAAGTTATATGGCCTATTTTTTCTTTTAGTTAAGCTTTAATTTTATTGGAATTGCTATGATCCATATTATTATGGATTAAAATTTTTTTAAAGTTTTTTTTCTAAAATTAGTATTAAGCTTAAAAGCAGATTAAGAGGAAGTATTCAGACATGTACTGTATACTTTCCTGATTTCACTGTTTATTGCTGCTAATTCTCTGACTTTTTCAATAAGTTTACAAATGAACAACAGCTTGGCTGTATCATCTATTTTTCTAAGACTGCTCTAGCCTCCAGAGATTTCTCTACTGCTTCCTGGTGTTTAGTATTGCATGGGAGAAGTCTGATGCAAACTTGATTGTATATGTGTTTGTGTAATATATTTGTTTCCATGATTGTTGTTTGTTTGATATTCAGAAATTTCACTAGGATATGTCTAGATGTGGGCCTTTTTTCTCCCACATATTGAGTGTGTGAGCTTTTGATCAGAATTTCTTTTATTTTGCTTTGCATTGCTTTTCCTCTATCTTCTGTATCCACACTGTAAAGAATGAGTTAGGATTCTCTCAGTTTCCTACTATTTTGTTTACTGAGTTTATTTCTGATTCCATTTTTAATTTACCAATTCATATATGCCTGTAATTATTTCTATTGCTTCATCTTAAAAAAAAAAAAAGGTTTATGTGAATCTTGCCAATGGTGGGAACTAAGGTGGCATCTGCCAAGGACTGCACAGGTCTCGGATCAATTTATTTATGGAAAAGTTTAGATCTGATCAAGTTTTAGTTTTCTCAATCAGATGTTCAGTTTGTTTGTGAGGAAGAGGGAAGGAGTTATAATTATATGGATCTACAAAGTAGGGGTGTTTTATTACACTGAAAACCTTTATCTACTCCATTAAAAGATCATTCCTATTGTCCTAGATTCTTACAACTATATTGAGTTCTGTATAAGCATCCCTAAACCATGTAAGGCAAGAGAGGTAGAAGAGGTGATGAGGTAGGTAAGAGAAAAAGATTTAATGTTAAGACAGTATCATTTACTTCATTATTGATTCCTGCCTAAAGGGAAAATAAAAGTGTAGAATAATATCCAATGACATAATTTATTTGAAAATTGAGACAGGTCTTCCTATATATTTGAAATTCCCCTACTATGATTAGCATTAGCCACTCTAGAATGATTAGTATTCTTAGAGTATGTACTTTTCCCTGAATATCTTTAACTACAGACATAATTACTTTGTATTATATAACTGAAAGCTTGATTAGTTCATCATATTTTATTATATAATTTACTTATTTCTCAAACTTCTTAAATAGCTTACTGTTTGTGTTATTTTTTAATCAAGGAAATGACCATTAGATTGGTTGACTACTCCAGGCCCAAGGCTGGGGGCGGTGGCAGCCAAGAGGCGCTACCCCACGTTTGAGGTAAGGAGCAGTGGCTGCGTTTTGCTGGAGCAGCCATGAAGAGATGCCCCACGTCCAAGGTAAGAGAAACCCAAGACGGTAGGCGCTGAGAGGACATCAGAGAGCAGACAGACTGAAACCACAATCACAGACAACAGGAGAATCTAATCACATGGACCACAGCCTTGTCTAACTCAATGAATGGCTTACCATGCCATGTGGGGCCACCCAAGACAGAAGGGTCATGGTGGAGAGGTCTGACAGAATGTGGTCCACTGGAGAAGGGAATGGCNTGTCAATGTATGGCAAAACCAATACAGTATTGTAAAGTAAAATAAAGTAAAAATAAAATTAATAAAAAATAACATGGGGTCTTTTGCCAGGGGCACAGCTGGGATGGAAGGTTGCAGAAGGCATGTCATGTAAAGTCAGAGATGCATATTAGACATCCAAGTGGAACTACCATGCAGGTAGCCAGAAAAATGAATCTGGAGTTCAGAGTGGATGTCAGCTTTAGAAACAGACCTATGGGAGACATCAGCCTATATAGATTGTGTTGTAGTCATGGGAGTGGAAAACCTCACTGAAGAGTGGACTAGAAGTATGAGAGAGCCCAAGCCCAGGGTAACTAACATGTAGAACCAGGGCTGAGGTGATAAAACATCCAGAAGGATACTGATCTCACCTTTCCATTAGCTAACTGCAGACTGTGCCCAGCTGTATCCATGCCTGGTGGCTTGAAATCAGCCTATTCCTGACTTCAGTGTGGCCTCCTGGGATCTGCTTGCAGAATGGGGAGAAGACTGAACTTTTTATCATTTTGTGACTATGCAGAAATAAGTTTTCCAGTTTAAAAAAAGATTTCTTATGAAAATTATAGGGACTTCCCTGGTGGTCCAATGGTTAAGAAGCTGCCTTCCAATACAGGGGTACGGGTTTGATCTCTGGTTTGGGAACTATGATCCCACATGCCTCAGGAGAACTAAGGGCACATGGAGCAACAATGTGCTGAGTACAGCCTCCAAAATTATCAGTTCTTTCTTTCCTCTTCCCCTGAAAAAATTCAGCCTCTTGGTCAACTCTATTTGATCAGATGAAATCTGTACACATGTTTCTGCCTGCTTGGACTTCAGTAGTTGGGGCGCATGGCTCAGCAGTTGTGGTTCCCTGCTGGGGTCCAGCCCCAGCAGGATCCAGGGGTATCCTCAGGGGAGATGGCATCAGCAAGAGAGATTTAGAGAGAGATAAAGAAAGAATGTTGCAGATAAGAAAATAGAGGAGAGAAAGAGGTTGATATTCCTTGGTTTAAGCAGGAAGCCAATAAAGCCCCAGCATGGGATTGCTCTGTTCATGTAGGCCACAGGCATCCTCTTGATGGGGAGAAGGTGCAGAGCACCTTCTTGAGAGGGTCTTAGAAGCCTGAGCAGGAAAGTGAACTCAGAGAGCCTCTGTGNACACAAAATATGCATATAAAGCACAGAATTTACAAACTGCAATTTATGTCCAGGGTAGTAAGTAATAAGGATCTCTAAGCTTAGATTTTTAACTTCTAAAATGCATGATGTAAAGTTCCGGTGATTACAGAGAGTGTGATTTTCTAGTCAGCATCCACCAAAAGCAGCCACAGAAAATGCCTCTGTGCAGAGTTCTGCTGACTTACGATCCCTCCTCGGCCGACAGCTCATCTGCTTCTAAGCACAGCTGTTTCCAGCGGAACAGCACTTTATGCCAACAGTGCCAGCCTGGCCTCTGAGCAAGAAAGCCCAGGGAAGAAGAGTTGGGGAAATCGGTCTTTGATAGCTGGAGCCAAGAATTTGGACCATCACCTGCAATTTCAGATACCTGCAATGTTACACGGCTTCCTCTTTGCCGAAACGCACAGCCTGAAGCAAATCTTAGAGAGATGTTAGGACAACCTGGTTCTCTGGGTCCTTGAAAATGTCCGTGAGACTGCCAAGAAGCTGAGCAAATCAGAAAATAATGAAGAAGGTTGTAGCACACACAGTGCCTCTTCTAACTCTGCTCAATCTCAAGGACAAAGCGACACTCAATTTGATAATTACAATATTAGAATTCATGTGAGGGTTTTATTGTCTGTTTTTCTATAGAATTCAATAGTACAGACTTTCTATTAAAAAAAAAAAAAAACTAAACCCAGTGAATCTACTCTGTAGGAAACTTGGAAGGGAGCAGAATTTCAGATTCAACAAGATAAGTTGGAAACTAAGAGAAATTGTATTAGTCACTCAGTCATGTCCAACTCTTTCTGAGTCATATCACTGCAGTCCAACAGGGTCCTCTGTCCACAGAATTTCCAGGCAAGAATACTGGAGTGGGTAGCCATTCCTTTCTCCAGGGGATCTTCCGACCCAGGGATCAAACCTGAGTATCCTGCATTGCAGGCAGATTTTTTACTGTCTGAACCACCAGGGAAGCCCAAACTAAGAGAAACAGACCCTTTAAAGAACAACAGTTCCTTTGAGGCACAATAGAATGTTTCACAGAAGTCAGCCTCCTGCACTTGGCCTCTGGCTGATGGCTGTTGTTTTGTCGCTAAGTCATATCCGACTCCTTATGATTCCATGAAACGTAGCCCACCAGGCTCCCCCGTCCATGGGATTCTTCAGGCAAGCAAACTGGAGTGGATTGCCATTTCCTTATCCAGTGGATCTTCCTGACCCAGGGATTGGGCCTCCGTCTCCGACACTGGCAGGCGGATTCTTTACTGCCGAGCCACCAGAGACCTAACAGTTGCTATAATCCTATGTCTTCTGGGATTTCCGAAGACTAGGATTTGATCCATAAGGCAAAGTATAAATCATAGTGCTTGAGAACAAAGGCTTTGGAGTAAGTCTTCCTTATTTTATGTCATGGCTTCACTTCTTACAGAATGACTGTCAGTAAGTTGCCTAACTTCTGTTAAGTCTAATTCATACTTGAGAGAAAAAAGAATGAAAGATATATATTGTAAAAGTTAACAACAGTTACCTCTGCAGAGAGGGATCAAGCATTAAATTATAATAAAAATAAAATAATATAATCATAATTATAATATAATAATACAATGTAATAAAAATGANTTTTTTTTTTTATCTTTCCTTTACCACTGGGGGTCTCTTGCATTTTGACCAATCCTGCCACCCTTCTAATTAAACAGGAAATATCCGTTGAAACTGCTTGATTGTCAAGTGCTACTAGGAACAGATTTCTCTTTTCACTGCTGCAGACTCAGGCCCAACACTGAAGCCAAGTTTCCGGGTGACAAGTTTTCTTGGCAATGCCTCTGCCACATACTGTTTCAACTAGCTTTTACTTTAAATAGGCCCCCAGAAGCCTTTTTGCCTCTTCTTCTGCAACTCAGGTTGCCTGAGCCTCCTCTTTCCATCAGGAGCTATAGTTCACTCCTCACAGGTGGGAAACATAGGAAGGGCATACAAGTAACCTTGATCCCACGAGGAATAAGACAGGGTGCGTGGAATGGGAAGAGAAGACCACCTTAGGGCTGATAAAATAATAATTAAACTTGATAAATCACCATGAACTTTGCCATCGAGGGTCACAAGCTTTGCTGTACATTGGAATTGCCTATAGAGCTTTTAAAATGCTGGCTGCCCCGCAGGATCCAGATATCCCAGGCAACTAAAGCCAGCATGAGCACCTTCCTCCTCAAACTGTGCCGTGGGAACCAGCAGTGGTCACCTCACCTGAAATCCTGTTAGATTATCATTAGTCCCAAGTTTTTTGGGGCTTCGCTGGTGGCTCAGAGGTTAAAGCATCTGCCTGCAATGCGGGAGACCAGGGTTCAATCCCTGGGTCAGGAAGNCTGGAAGAATGCTGATAGTTCAGTGGGTTCAGAAAATAAGATGTATGGAGACACATCGTAGAAATCAGTTTCCAAAAAAAAAAAATTAAAAGTGGTGAATAGAATGTATTGCTATGGAATTTGTATCTCCACTTGAAAGCATCAGAGAGCTACTGAAAATTTCTTTAAATGACTGTGATACAGTTTAAGTTCTCTAAAACTGCATCTCTTAATAAAAGTGATTAGGTAAGTGTGGTACAACAGTGTTAGTAGTAATCAGATTCAATTCATTACATTAAAATTTAATTGCATTAAACTAAAACTCAATACATTAAAATTATATGAGAATGGAAGTGTTTACCACAACTTTCTTAAATGGATATAAATAGCATAAGACTCCAAGAGACTAAGTTCCAATGTGTTACTCTTATACCGACTCAACAGTTCTCTACAAATACTATTGAAAAATCCCAGGTGGACACATTTGCCTGTTTTCATTAAGGAGAAAAATAGGTATAGACAATCTGCAAGCTTTTCCAAGGTCATATATGGAAAATAACATAGGACTAACAGTGAAAGACCTGAATTTAGTTCTGCTTCTCCCATTAATTAACTTCTGCCATTAATTTACCCCAAGACCCAGGACCTTCCTTCCCCTTTCTGAGCCCCAGACATGAAGGGGTAGACTATCCCCCATGGCCTGCTTTAGCTCTGATGGTCTATGATTTTAACAAGGTAGCTGGGATGAGGACTGTAGAGATGGTCCCCAACAGTATCCACCCAGTGCAGCAGGAGGCTGGGGTATACTCTAGTAATGAACCCCACAGCATTTTCTTAGGAAAAAATAATATATTCTCTTTTTTGTTCATCTAAAAATAAACAGATGAAGGTACACTATAAAAGATGAGGCAGTAAGCTACTGTACATAGAGGCTATAGTTTGAGAGTCTGTGTACCCCTAAAATTCTTATATTGAAACCTAATGCCCAATGTGATGGTATTTGGAGATGCGGCCTTTAGGAGGTGATCATACAGACACCTCAGGGAGATTCCTCGCCCTGTTCTTCTGCCATGTGAGGTTAGAGCCAAAAGACACCATCCATGGCACCAACCACGAAGTGCTGGCGTCTTGAACTTGGGTTTCTTGGCCTCCAAAACTATGAGGGATAAATTGCTTTATAAGCTCCCCAGTTATAAGTGACAATGTTTTTGTTACAGCAACTCAAATGGACTAACACAATTGAAAATATATTAGGCTTCAAATTCAGAAAGTTGGGTAGCTACTCAAACAGATGGGTTTCATTATACCCTAGCTGCTGTGCTACATGCTAAGTAGCTTCAGTCGTGTCCGACTCTTTGCAGCCCCATGGACTGTAGCCCACCAAGCTCCTCTGTCCATGTGATTCTCTAGGCAAGGAGACTGGAGTGGGTTGCCATTTCCTTCTCCAGGGGATCTTCCCAACTCAGGGATTGAACCCACGTCTCTTATGTCTCCTGCATTGGCAGGTGGGTTCTTCACCACTAGCGCCACTTGGGAAGCCCATTATACATTACGCCCTAGAGATGATGACCCTAGTTCAAAGGATGGCAATTCAGGCAATTCAGTATATTTACTAAAATTCTTTGTTAACTTCCCAAATTATTTCAGAATTATAGGCGATAAAAAGCGTAATACGAAAGTAAGATAGCAATACCCCAGTGACTATATTAAGAGATGGGGAAACAGTGCACACGTTTTTCTCTTTAGCTGCGCTTGAGAGAGAGACACTCATGTAAAAAATACCAGAATCTGAAGGAACCAAATGTCTCAAGAGAAGAGTTTTTGACTCATCAGAATCCTGATTTTAAATTTTAACTCTTTAACTAAATAACTATGGAATCTCAGGTTAATTACTGACATTGTCCTTAGCCTGGTAGCCATCTTGGAAATGGGAATAAAAATACTTGCTAATATGATTGTTTTGAGGAATAAGTGAGAAAATAAAGCAGTTACTCAGCATGGTTCATCTCATATAGTAGGTGCTTAATAAATGGTAGCTATTTTTATAATGATGCAATTACCTGAGACTTTTCAGTAACATTTACAGAGAGCAATGAGAGTGAGAGTAAGTATAACATTTTGGCATGATACATGTGCTAGGATCTAACATATTCTACATAGTCAATAAACATAAAGACAGTATTTTAAATCAGCATAGGATTTTCAATCTATAATTTGCATTATCTGAATGGAAAAAAGAAACAAAATGTAGGGCAATCTGAAGTTAATTTTATTCAATACAGTGAACATTTCCTTCCTTTGGGAAAGACACATGAATAAGGTATAGTGGTTGCCACATCACTTCATTTAGTGTTCCAATAGTATGTGTTGTGACAGGAGATGTAAGCACCACATTGAGGAAAAACATTTTTTTCAAGAAGAGATACTGAGCAGCACTTAAATGCACTCTCTGGAACCATCTCAACAGACTATGATTGTAACTAAGACTCAGCAGCAGGGAGTAGAACCCTTCTGTGTTATTTCCAAGAAGCAGAGAGACTCACTGCAGCCACCTGCAGAGTAGCAGGTATGGGAAACGCAGCTTCCTTTTATGCCTGATGCCATCTGAACAAATATCCCTGCTAATTCCTGTTTGTTTTGACCAGAATGCAAAGCCAAGGCACTCAGATAACCAGCAACTGACAACGTCTTAGAGCCTCAACTGTGATTTTCCAACAGAGAACAAAAGGATGTTAATAATGTAATAAGTTGGATCGGGTGGAAAATGCTTTCTTTATTCAAGCCCCTTGAGATCCTTCATAATGGCAACTTATCTTGAAAACTCTTGACAGGACTTACCCCTCTGCCTTTTTATGAAGGTCATGGGTACTTTCTGGTTTTCTTATAGCAAAGGCAGCTTCTTGCTTGCATTTTATGCATATGTGTCTTATTCATGTCTTAGCTCCCCTGCCAGGCTATTTCTTAGAAGGCAGGGAATCTAACTTTCTCACTTAGAAGCAGGTGTTTTAACTTCCTTCCAAATATACACTGGAAGAAAGGAAGCAGTGGAGGAAGGACGGATGATGGAGGGAAAAAAATGTTTACATGCAGGCAAATAATGAATTTCTACCACTCTCATAATGATGCTGATTTTTACACTTCCAAGTTGCCAAACAAGTAATCCACAGAGAGCTCTCCTTTAAAATTGTAAAATATTCAGAATATGAGGTATATAAAAAAGAAAAAAAAACCACTTCTTGGGATGTTATCAACACCTGTCAATGAATTTTGTCTTTCATTCTCATAATTTAGCGATGCCTCAGGAGATGGTGGAGGAAAGTTCAAATCTGGATTTATCCCATACTTGCCCAGCCCGGTAAAGATGTCAGAGTTTCGAAACGGTAGAACAATAGCGAAAAAAACGTATTATCCAATACCTATGTATTTTGCAGACTCATGAAATTAAAAGACACTTACTCCTTGGAAGAAAAGTTATGACCAACCTAGATAGTATATTCAAAAGCAGAGACATTATTTTGCCGACTAAGGTCCGTCTAGTCAAGGTTATGGTTTTTCCTGTGGTCATGTATGGATGTGAGAGTTGGACTGTGAAGAAGGCTGAGCGCCAAAGAATTGATGCTTTTGAACTGTGGTGCTGGAAAAGACTCTTGAGACCCTTGGACTGCAAGGAGACCAACTAGTCCATTCTGAAGGAGATCAGCCCTGGGACTTCTTTGGAAGGAATGATGCTGAAGCTGAAACTCCAGTACTTTGGCCACTTCATGTGAAGAGTAGACTCATTGGAAAAGACTGTGATGCTGGGAGGGATTGGAGGCAGGAAGAGAAGGGGACCACAGAAGATGAGATGGCTGGATTGCATCACTGACTCGATGGATGTGAATTTGAGTGAACTCTGGGAGTTGGTGATGGACAGGGACACCTGGCGTGCTGCGATTTGTGGGGTCGCAAAGAGTCGGACACGACTGAGCAACTGAACTGAACTGAATTGAAACAGAATAAGAGAGGATTTCAAGAAGTCAATTATTGTGGCACCTTAACTTCAGATGGAAAATCTGAGACTGTGTCCTTAAATATTTCATAAACCTTGAAACCTTCATGACTCTGCAGACAGTAACTCTTCTGCCTGGAATTACCTCTCCTTTGTTTGTCCCAGCTGAGATGTCACCTCCCCCTCGACACCTTCCCTGATTCTCTCAGTTTATTAATCCTCCTTAAGCCTCCTGAGTCACTTTTATAGACTATCATGAATGCACTGGTGTACGCTGGCTTTCCCAACTAGATCATGAGTTTCTTTTGGGCAGGAACTATATCTTACCCACCACCAAACTCCTAGCACAATGCCTTTAAAAATACTTCACAAATTGATACTGAATTGAAATATCCAAGTTTTACAAAAACAGATGGGGGAAGAGGTTGGCATCAGGCTCATAACTTCCTGGAACCTACAACACCTGACAATAAAACCCTCACAGACTAACCATTTTAAATCATAAAACACAGTGGAACCTTCTTAAAGAGAAGCTTGTGAAGGATAACTAAATACTGATTATATTGTCAAGAGAGCAGGAAAGAAGCTGGTTTTCTACCGTACGGCATCTTAGAAAGAGAAATGGATTGAAAGAAACAATGCGTCCTTTCTTTCCTCCTCCTCTTCCTTCATGTGCTCCTCTTCTGTTTCTTTTGGATAAAAATGAGGTATTAACAGCTATATCTTAGAAAGTTACTTAATCCCCTCAACTTCTATATTGATTACTCCTTCTCCAAAACTGTGTGCTTGCACTTTACCTCAAAGGCAAGATGTACTTCAAAAAGAGCTATCATGAAAATAAAGAAGAGAGGTGGTCACATATTGATTCTTGCTGGTTTAAAATACAATCTTTATTATTTTTGATGTGGATTGTCCTATGCTTTGGTGTTTGTTGATCTTAACACATGAGTTAAGGTAAACGAGTATTTATAGAGTTGAGAGGGTATCTGTTCATGACATTCTGAAAAAGAAAAACAAAAGTGTTGTGCCATATTGCCGGGAGCTGCCACGGGAGATCCCACCCATGACTAGGTCATGTGGAAGAGAACTGTTAAGCAAGGCTTCAGGACTCAATGGGCTCCCTAGGCTTTCTCGACCATCTACCCCAAAACCAGAATCTGTC
>SJYV01045315.1:0-15572 GCA_006410875.1 Neotragus pygmaeus
AGGGACTCTCAAGAGTCTTCTCCAACACCATAGTTCAAAAGCATCAATTCTTTGGTGCTCAGCATTCTTGATGGTCTAACTCTCATATCTGTAGATGACTACTGGAACAACCATAGCTTTGACTATACAGACCTGTGTAGGCAAAGTGATATCTCTGCGTTTTAATATACTGTCTAGGTTTGTCATAGCTTTCCTTCCAAGAGCAAGTGTCTGTTAATTGTATGACTGCAGTCACCACCAGCAGTGCATAGCTGAAACACTTCTGCCTTTTTCTCCCTTTTTGCTTCAAAGATATTGAGTACCTACCTACCATATGCAAATCTGAAGCTCAAAACTGAGTATATGGGACCTAACCTCCCTGTCACCATTAAAAGTAAAAATAAATGTCAGACGAGGCCCATGCTCTCTTGATAGTCATTGATCAGAAGCAGTATGGATAAATTCATGCTTCCCAAGCAGTTAAGAACTCTGAAGGGAAAGCTATGAGGATTTACCAGAAAGAGGTCGTTTAGGCTCAGCACTGGGATGAGCAAGGAATTTTCCCCAGCACAGTACCTTCTATTCTGATGGAAGGATGGGCAGGGGTAAAAATAGGCAAAAAGTAGAACAATAGGGAGGAGACTCCAGGTGAAACCTGGTGTCAAGAGGAATGCTGATCCTTTTGTGGAGAAAATGGAAAGGTGTCTGGAACTGAGAAAGTGGGCTAGAGGGCAGAGAAAGATGTGCTTAAGAGTTAAGTGGTGGTGATGCACCTAGACCTCCAGGGTCATGGATACCCAGGCCATAGTCTAAGAAATTTGATAGCTGGAAAGAGAGACTTGATCAAATAGTGGGGGACCAGTGAGAGGAGAACAAGAGGGTGTGGAAAGATCACTTAATGGATAATTGCATTTGTCCATCTGAGAGATAATGGCAACTTGGACTGAGGGTTTGATGGCAGAGGTAGACAGAAAAGGCTCCATGATGCAGCGGATTATGATTTATATTTTTAAATATAAATATGGTGACAAGGGGAGAATGAAGTACGGAGGAATGGTCTGCAAACAGTTAGACACTGTGCTTTCATCTAAAGACATCAGCTTCTTTGGATCAAAGTGGTACATGAAGGGGGTCAGCAAGAACTGTTGAGAAGGATGCATGGAGCACAAGGAAAAAGGGAGCCTCCAGAGATACTATTCTTGACCACATACATCAGTCAACATGGGTTCTATCTTCAGAACAACTCTTGCATTTAGGTCCTTTCATTTTAATTTTCTAATCAAGGAAAGGTGGAGCTCAGAGAGATTAGCAGAATGTCTAGTGTAACATAGCTGGTTACTGACAGAGGCAGCTTTCACACTGAGAGTCCATTTGCCAGCAGATGGTATCTTCTTTCTTCAGTGTCTTGATGCTCCCTGAAGATATTATTCTTACTCTGGGGATGATGTTTGGAGAACTCGTTAAACAACCTGACAAAAATCACATAAGCAGTTAATCGATAGTGAAGATGGTTTTGCAAACCAGTAAGTTTATTTCTAAAATCCTTTTGCCTTTTCTTACCTCAAGTATAACATTGCAACCTGAGACTGCTGCTTCATAGAATTACAGCCTAGCAGAAAGGACAGGGATGCCAGTTACTATGAAATTGATGAAAATGATCACTACCTTTTAACCATGAAAGGAGGTACTAGCTCCACACTTAGGAGAAGCGTAAGTAACTTTGGAGGAGGTGAAATGAATGTTACAATTCTTGGTCATATTTGTTCACTCTATACATACTTTTTGAGTGAAAGAATGGACATGAATAGTTAATGCAGTTTGGCCAGATGATATCTTATAATAAATTAAAATTGTACTTTAAAAACTTTGTTCTGGAGGGGATTTTTTTTCTTCTGGTGTGATGGAGCTTCATATTAAAACAGTTTCACTTAACTAGTATTATAAAGGTCATGATAGTTTATGTCTAGCAGTTATTGAAACAGTGTTTTCAAAGTGTGTATATCATTCCATCATAGAAAAGTTTCACTCCAGTTAAATTTTGGGCAAATGGGCATGCAAATGTTCTTTTGTTACTCTTGTTTTGCTTTAATTTGAGATATCTAATGTAGAGACTTGACTTCACATTCCAGGATGTCTGGCTCTAGGTGAGTGATCACACCATTGTGGTTATCTGGGTCAAGAGGATCTCCTTTGTATAGTTCTTCTGTGTATTCTTTCAACCTCTTCTTAATATCTTCTGCTTCTGTTAGGTCCATACCATTTCATTCCTTTATTGAGCCCATCTTTGTATGAAATGTTCCCTTGGTCTCTCTATTTTTCTTGAAGAGATCTCTAGTCTTTCCCATTCTATTGTTTTCCTCTATTTCTTTGCATCAATCACTGAGGAAGGCTTTCTTATCCCTCCTTGCTATGCTTTGGAACTCTGCANGCCCATCTTTGTATGAAATGTTCCCTTGGTCTCTCTATTTTTCTTGAAGAGATCTCTAGTCTTTCCCATTCTATTGTTTTCCTCTATTTCTTTGCATCAATCACTGAGGAAGGCTTTCTTATCCCTCCTTGCTATGCTTTGGAACTCTGCATACAGTTGGGGTATCTTTCCTTTTCTCCTTTGCCTTTAGCTTCTCTTTCTCAGCTATTTGTAAGGCCTCCTTAGAAAAACATTTTGCCTTTCTTCTTCTTGGGTACGGTCTTGATTACTGCCTCCTGTACAGTGTCATGATATTCTGTCCATAGTTCTTCAGGCACTCTGTCTATCATATCTAATCCCTTGAATCTGTTTATCAGTTCTACTGTATAATCGTAAGGGATTTGATTTAGGTCATACCTAAATGGTCTAGTGGTTTTCCCTACTTTCTTCAATTTAAGTCTGAATTTGGCAATAAGGAGTTTGTGATCTGAGCCACAGTCAGCTCCTGGTCTTGTTTTTGCTGACTCTATAGAGCTTCTCCACTTTTGGCTGCAAAGAATATAATCAATCTGATTTCAGTATTGACCATCTGGTGATGTCCATGTGTAGAGTCTTTTCTTGTGTTGTTGGAATAGGGTGTTTGCTATGACCAGTGCTTTCTCTTGGCAAAACCCTGTTAGCTTTTGCCCTGCTTAGTTTTGTACTCCAAGGCCAACTTTGCCTTTTACTCCAGGTATCTCTTGACTTCCTACTTTTGCTTTCCAGTCCCCTATCATGAAGAGGACATCTTTTTTGGGTGTTAGTTCTAGAAGGTCTTGTAGATCTTCACAGAACCATTCAATTTCAGCTTCTTCAGCATTACTGGTCAGGGCATAGACTTGGGTAACTGTGATATTGAATGGTTTGCCTTTGCAAAGTCAAGTGGGCCTTAGGAAGCATCACTACAAACAAAGCTGGTGGAAGTGATGGAATTCCAGTTGACCTATTACAAATCCTAAGAGATGATGCTGTGCAATCAATATGCCAGCAAATCTGGAAAATTCAGCAGTGGCCACAGGACTGGAAAAAGTCAGTTTTCATTCTAATCCCAAATAAAGACAATACCAAAGAATGCTCAAACTACTGCACAATTGTTCTCATCTCACACAATATCAAAGTAATGCACAAAATTCTCCAAGCCATGCTTCAACAGTATATGAACTCTGAACTTACAGATGTTCAAGCTGGATTTTAAAAAGGCAGAGGAACTAGAGATAAAATTGCAGTCTGCTGGATTATCGAAAAAGCAAGAGTTCCAGAAAAACATCTACCTTTGCTTTATTGACTATGCCAAAGCCTTTGACTGTGTGGATCACAACAAACTATGGGTAGTTCTTCAAGAGATGGGAATTCTAGACCACCTGACCTGCCTCCTGAGAAACCTGTATGAAGGTCAAGAAGCAACAGTTAGAACTGGACAAGGAACAACAGACTGGTTCCAAATCGGGAAAGAAGCACGTCAAGGCTGTATATTATCACCCTGCTTATTTAACTTATATGCAGAGGACATCATGTGAAATGCCAGGCTGGATGAAGCACAAGTTGGAATCAAGATTTCCAGGAGAAATATCAATAACCTCAGATACGCAGATGACACCACCCTTATGGTAGAAAGTGAAGAAGAACTAAAGAGTCTCTGTTGAAAGTGAAAGCGAAGGATGAAAAAGTTGGCCAAAAACTCAACATTCAGAAAACTAAGATCATGGCATCTGGCCCTATCACTTTATGGCAAATAGATGGGAAAACAATGGAAACAGTGAGATTTAGTTTTATTGGCTCCAAAATCACTGCAGATGGTGACTGCAGTCATGAAATTAAAAGATGCTTACTCCTTGGAAGGAAAGTTATGACCAACCTATACAGCATATAAAAAAGCAGACACATTACTTTGTCAACCAAGTTCCATCTAGTCAAGTCTATGGTTTTTCCAGTGGTCATGTGTGGATGTGAGAGTTGGACTATAAGGAAAGCTGAGCGCTGAAGAATTGATGCTTTTGAACTGTGGTGTTGGAGAAGACTCTTGAGAGTCTCTTGGACTGCAAGGAGATCCAACCAGTCAATCCTAAAAGAAATCAGTCCTAAATATTCATTGAAAGGACTGCTGCTGAAGCTGAAATTCTAATAATTTTGGCCACCTGATATGAAGAATTGATCCATTGAAAAAGACCCTGATCTGGGAAAGATTGAACGCAGGAGGAAAAGGATGAGATGGTTGGATGCCATCCCCAACATGATGGACATGAGGTTGAGTAGGTTCTGGGAGTTGGTGATAGACAGGGAAGCCTGGTGTGCTGCAGTCCATGGAGTCACAAAGAGTTGGACATGACTGAGTTACTGAAGTGAATTTAGAGACTGCATGTCAGGTTTTCATTGTGAGTTATCCATAGACCTCATGATGATCTGTTGCTGTATTTAGTAGTGAAAGAATGACCATTTTCTTCAGAAATCTGAAAGAGTTAGTGCACTTAGTGAAAACATCTAGAATCTTTTATGTATTCATGACATGTAAATTGAGACATAGAGAGCTTCTCTGATATGAACATACTTTTGGATATCTATTTTATATTTGCATCAGCTAAACATTCACATTTTTCAAACTAATATTCATGTCTCAGTATATTTTGGAACAAGCTCTGTATAAGCACCAGTAAAGGTATTGAGATCCAAAGTTAAGAAAGTCCTATTGCTCTAGGAATCTCACGTGGAAGTAAAGAGTAATGTCAGGTCATTAAGTAGTTTGACCCATTAAAAAAAATTCTTATTCATAGTTCTGTAGAGTCTGAATTGATGGCCAATGTTAATTGGCTCATGAAGACTCACTTTTTTTTCTCCTTTTGGAATATAATTTTACGACCAGCAATATTTTAGACTAAGTACTGAGTAGATTATACATATCATTAGCATTATAATCAATCCAACTAAACTGTATTGTGAAATTTCTGTCAGGCCAAAAGAAGCTTCATCCTTCATCAGGAAAACACAAGAACATAATTTCACAGTAATTGTTGAGAGCATCCTTTTTGTGGGTTTTTAAGCTCAATTTAATGATTAAATCGGACACTTAATTGAAGAGTAAAGGAATGCTTTCATAGTTGTGGGTGTAAGTTAGAGGTGATACAGTAAGCTGGAGGGCTTCCCTGGTGGCTCAGATGGTAAAATAATTGGCCTGCAATGAAGGAAACCCAGGTTCAATCCCTGGTTCAGAAAGATCCCCTGTAGGAGGGGATGCCTACCCACCCCAGTATTCTTGCTTGGAGAATTCCGTGGACAGAGGAGCCTGGCAGTTCACAGTCTATCGGGTCACAAGCAGTGGGACCTAACAGAACAATGAGAACTTTCACTTTCATAGTGAGTTGGAGCAGATCATTTTTCACTCCTTTCCAAAGAAAGACACTCGTTGAGAGAAACACCACCTTTATCTCCATTTCTGCCACCATGCTGTCTGATTCCTGGCATGGCATACATCTCTTCTGAGTAACCGTTTATCTTGTTCTTGTTTCTTTTCTTTTTAATTAGCATTGTGGAATTTTACAAGTGCTGAGAAAGAAGTTATTACAATTGTGGTTAATGAAGTAATTCATGTTTTCATTCACTCGTTCCCCCATCCCTTCAGTTACCTAAAGTGTTGTGAAATAAAAAGCAACTGTATGCATCTATGATCCTTCACGGGCCACTGAGCAGAGCCATACTGTTATGGTTTGTATTGAAACCCATACATTTTAAGTGTTGCTTAATTGTTTATAAGCTTTTTGTTTTTTAATACTTTACCAGAAGATGCCTCTTAGTTCCGTGAATAATACATACTGGGTTTGCTTTGGAAAACCATGCTTATTCTGCCTATTTTGTTCAAGTCTTCCTTTGCTAGAGTTAGCTTAAAATTGTAGATATCACCAAACTCATTTTTAAAAAACTCTTAGGAAACATTTATGTCAGTCAATATGTCTCTGAAAGAAATAATTGAGCTATGTTCAATAAGTTTCAGAGATCTCTGACATTAAATTTTACAGAGTTTACAGTTAAATTTTAAAAAATGCTGTTAAGTCATATGTTCCACCCAAGACATTTGGATGAAGCTTTTATATATTCCAAAATTATGTAATGTACTAAAATGAAATTTCCTATAGAAGTATTCTACTTTCATGGACTCATTTTCCTAATTTTGTTCTGTTTTGTTTTTGTTTTACTGTATTATCTTACTTAGTTGTATTGGCTACCAGTGTTTTTAGTGACAGTTTTCAGATCTGTATTGTTAAAAACTATTCATTGACTAGAATGTCCTAGTGAAGATAAAACATAATTTAACAATAATGATAAAGTATAATATAAAGTATGCTCTTGGAAAGCACAGATTTGAATAATTGCCTTCAAGAACATTACAATTAACAAAACTAATAGGCAAAATGCTTTATAACAGTTATCCTAATATCTTTCTATATAAATTGGAATTAAAAATTCAGAGTTGGATGGACCCAAATATAGACTATCTTGTAAAATTTGGAAACATTAAAGAATAACAATTTTCTATTCAATATAACAATGGCACAGTTTCTAACTGTATGTCTTCCAACAGAAACACAGAATCTAGAATGACTAAATTAGTTTTAAAATCTGTATTTTACTTGGAAAATTGCTACTGAATTACTTCCACTGCAATTTAAAAGGAAGAGGTGTGTGTGGGCATATCCCAGCTGTGCATGGTTTGTTATGAGCCATTTTTAGGCCAACTGGTCAGCCACAGCTGCCTAAGACTGGTTTAGAAAATTGCATATCTACATTTTTTCACTCTCAGTTTTTTTGTGACAGTGCCTTGAATAAGGCATTCTTAGTTTGATTATCTTGAAGTTATTACACAGGGCACATGTAAGAGAGCTATTGTCATTGTTGGAAACAAGTCAGATCAAGTTGAGGCAGAATGATAAGGAGCTGGAGTCAGTCTAAAACTAAGAAGGCTCTTGGGCAGATAACACTTAGTGAAAGTTCATCTTTAGTGCATCTCTTAAATATGGACCTCAAAATGCATTTTCCTAAGTCAGAAACATCTGTCATTATAACAGTAACTCCAGAATTTCCTATGCAGGGCAATCCCATTCTTTATTTTGGACTTAATATTTCAAGATTTTGTACAGAAGTTAGTAGCTATTAACTATAACATAGAGATAAGAGTAAATTAAGCTACCTGAAACAACAGCAGTTACAGAAAATAAGAATTAAAAAGAGAAAACAAAGAATGCTGGATCTGTTATAATTGGGAAAAAAAAAAAAGACACTAGGTCCTGGTAGATGTTTGATACATTTCTAATGCTGCCCCCCACCCTTTGGTTGCACTTCCATGGTGACTACTTGTTGTATTTAGATGTATCAAAGTGACCTTAATATTATTGCCATATACATGCATGATTTTAGCCTGATCAGGTGCTCCAGAACTTTAGACCTACATGCTTCCTAAGAGAGTCAAGTGAAAGCTTACTCTGTGCAGCAAAACTCGTTGACTTCCTGAGACAAAACTTGGTTGTTACCTGGAGTCCCATACTTGCCATTTACACTAGTGACCATCTCCACTTACACTTATAAAATTTGAAACACCCCTATCTCAGACATCAGTTTTCAGTTATATAGGCCATAAAATACCTTGAGTGACAAGACATTCAGAAAATTTAAAAAAAAAAAAGATACTGTCTAAGGATTTGGCCATTATTTTCTTTGTAAATGTCTAGTAGAAGTGACAGATGTAAAAACCTTAACAGTGACTACTGCCCTCTGAACCTTTTCTAGATATTTGTATAAAAGAGATTCCATCATTAAAAGATACTTCTGACATTCCTGAGATATTCTCGTCATGTTGGGTAATTGGGCTACAAATCCTCATGGGCAGTACAACTCTCAGATTCCTTGGGAAGCTGCGGAGAGCAGCCAACAAAACTATAACTGAATCCTCTGCTAGAATCCATTCTGTGGAACTGTGCTATAGAAGACACATTTTATATACAATTACTCTTCTTTGTGGCTTCGCGATTCAAAGGCTCCTTGGCAGAAATTCTAGACACCCTTATTCTTAGTAACACTTAGGACAGGGCCATGGAGTTCAATGTCTGGAGGAATGGTCTGCTGACGTGAGTATGTAAATAAGTCACCTATTCTAGAGTCACAATTTACATATTCAAAAAGGAAGTATTTTCTACAAATTTTGTAACAAGCAGCATTTTCCATCTATTTTTAGGTCTTGCATTTTAACTAAAGAAAGCCTTAATTATTCTTGAGAAACACTTCATTGACTTTAACTCATTTATAAGGAACTTTGGGACCAGATTGATGATAAATAGGAAAACAGCAGTGGAGCAGGGAGGCAATGTTATGAGGCAGTGCTGAACTGGACAGCTCCCAGTTTGCTGTTTGTATGTAATATGGTATGGGCCATTGTTCAAGAGACTCTGGAAATCTAGATTCATAGGAGAAATCTCCCAGCGTTGAAGTGGGCTAAAACAAATCAAATGGTGTTTAAAACAACGTAGGAATCTTCACTGTGCAGGCCGGACACACCATGTTTGTGGGGCAGACTGCAAACATATGGCAACTTGTGCCAACAGAAAATAGAATTTATTTCTTGATGTTTCTTTATTCTTCTATGAAGGAAGGCGGGTAACATGTTGACTAAGATTTCTCTGGGCATTTTGGAAGCCACACAAATTTTACCTGGTGTTCTAAAATAATGGTCTGCTATAGTCATGGTTTTGTGATAAACATTTTAGGATTAATAATGCTGACTCTAATGGTCACCAGCTTTCAGTCTATCTGAAGGTCAAGTGGGATTGCTAGCTGGTTGTCCTGGCTGGTCCTTTTGGGGACTGGAAACCAGTTATTTGGATCTCCTTATACCTGACATATCTGATATGCTTTAAGTTTCTTAAGCTGAGATATTTTATAGTCAAAGTGTATACATTTTTGTTCCATACTTTTACATTTTCACTTAATATTTATAATTAGATCATTCTTTATTTACTCAGTGTCTGCATACTTTATAAATGAATAATTACATTTTTGCTTAAGTCAAATCAGTGCAGTATGAGCTGAATTATAAGCTCAGAGTTAAAAGTGACTTATTTGGGGAGTCAGTTTATGTCTCTTTCCTTTGGTTTCTGATCTGACGTCTTCCTATTTTCCATTATCCACATGGCCCAGAGGCACATGGCATAGCCAGGATTTAGGAAGAACTTCGAGAGTTAAGTGACTGTGTATTGGATCAGGATCAGGGTGAGGGGGAGATGCTGACCACCGATTTCAGGGCAAGTGATACCAGGGTTTCCCACCTATTCTGTAAAGGACAAGGGAAGCTCTTGGAGAGACTGAACCTGCAAAACTGTCAGGAAGTGACTGGATTTGGGAAGTGTCCTTCTGGGTACTGGTGCGGGATGGATTAGAGAGGGATAAGACCAAATGAGGGTTTTGCCTTCAAGTCAGAAATGATGGTAGCTTGTCTTACCATCATTGGTATCAAATAGATGGATTTGGAATAAACCATGTTGGATTCTATCATCAGAACATATGGCATGGATGACTTCATGAGTTCCAGGTGGCTCTGCCAGGAATATCGTGCCTCCTTGATAAGAACAGCCAGTTATGCAGCTGGTGTCCAAGGGAATGGCTTCCCTTTAAATTCTGCCCTGACAGCAAGGGCTGAGTGGACCAGGAAGACTGATGGAAATCCCTGCTCAGCATCTCTGCTGTCTACATTTTACTGACCTTCAGGTCTAGGTTACCTCAATATGAATTATTAAAAACTTCATTATAACCTTGGATATAGAGCTTATAACTTTTGAACAGCATGGAGGTAATTATATAAGTTCCTATCAGTGATTTATATAAATTTTTCTGAAAAAAAACTGAATATCAGTTTCCAGAAATTTAGTATGAACTCTCATCTTTTACTTCCTTAAAGTTATTTTATCTCTTACTCTTCTTTTCCAAGGCTATATTTCTTAACTGCTTCTTTGTTAATATAACCTTCCAAACGCCATATTTTATTGTGCTGATTAAAGACTACCTGAAGGTTTTAAAAATCATTTTATGATGTAACCAAAAGTGGAAAACAGGCAATGGAAAAAATGCACCCTCCAAAATTCCACAATCCAAATTAAAACTTGTATCAATTCTTCCTTTATATTTTTGAACTTATTTTTTCTATCATAAGTGTATCCAATTTAAGATCATGACAGAATAAAGACAGAATATGCTTATGAGATGACAATGTGGAGCTTGTACCTCCATCGAAAGCAGGTTCTATTTAAATAGTTAATTAGTATACACCTACAGAAGTAAAGCACTTACTGTTCATTTGCTGCCTCTCAAGTACAAGATGGGAAGTTAGAATAGAGGACTATACAAAGAATTCTAAGGTGGATGCATATTAAATCAACAAGCAATACCATCTTCATGAAGTAACTAAACTTGGGGAAAAATCAAATACAGGCACTGAGAAAGCAGATTTGAAGATGGTCTGAGATCTGGTGACTACATGGGATTTGAGTGTAAGTGGAGCTGTATTGTATTCGGTATTAGCTGCTAAATTGCAACCTTCTCTTATAATTATTAGGTTAAAAAATCTTAAAGATTACTAATTATCATTCATCATACGGTTCTATGGATGGTTTGAAGTCAGAAAATGTAATCATGTTTGTAGGTGAAAGTACTTCCAGAGTGTAATTTAATGTGTTTATTTGTAAAAGTGGATGCTCATCAGGTCTTTATCTTTATTGATTAAAAATTACCACAGTAGTGATTATGGGCCAAACTGTGTGCTATTATATCCCCATTTAGATGATGTGATAATTCTTTTTGGCCCAACAGCTGAACTCCAAAATATGGAGCATAATATCCTATGGGCTGGACCATAAGAAGTTTCGGCAGATTTTTTGGGAAATAATTGATTAATCTCTCAGTCAGTATAATATCACATATTGTAACATTTAGCTCTGGGAGCCGTATTTTGAGTCAAAGGCAGCTGGCCCCCTTCATAAAAATCCGGTCCTAGTGTGTGTCAGCTTCCTGAAAGGCATTCATAGCATTTTTCAGATCCTATGTAAAAACAAAAACATCATATGGAACGCTTGTTCCTCTGTCTGAGTCTGTTCCATCGTTAACAGACAGTGTGGATAGTTAGAGCTACAAAACATAAGAAGGAATGAAGGAAGAAAATTTAATCCGAAAGTCTTCCTGGTCCACTCAAAATTGACTCTTTGGTGTGGATGGTGTGCAGGGATTCTTCTGAATCATCCTTGCTTCCTTAATCTTTGACACTCTCACCACCACCCATTCCTTATTTTAAGCAGTATCGTCTTGTCATTGTGAAAGGTGAATTTCATTTCTCCACTGAGAATACTTATGGAATGTTTTAAATGGTAGGAGAGATGTGCCTTTTAAAAATATGTCATTGCATTTTAGGGTTTTAAATGAATCAGTCTCTTTCGTCTTCTCAGATAATGCTACTAAATATCATATCATTGCATTTAAAGGCATATCTTGGGTTTTCTTTTCTTTTAAATTTAGAGCAAATTTATTTTAATTGCTATGAATATAGACCAATTTGATACCTTCAGTTTAAAAAAAAAACACTAAGAAATTATAAGAATTGCCTTGAGTAGCATCAGTTCTGTATCAGTTTTGAACTCAAGACTTCCAGCTTATCAATGCATTCTAATCAGTTGACTTAACCGGGGTGGGGGTGGGGGAAGTAAAACTGACCTTTACTAATTGCTCAGAATATGTCAGAAATTGGATTATAGCAGCACTTTATGGAGTGTGTTTTATGACCCATGAGTGGCTCTGTTAAAAAAGAACAAGAGAAACACTCATGGTTCATAGAAGTTAAATGTGAGAAATGCTGCCCAGTTTGGGGATAATATCCCAGTTTTGAATATTATTCATGCACATCAGCTTACTTAAGGTATCACAGCAAATCTTTTCTGGCTAAAGTTTTACATCAAATTTGACATAACAAGATTGTCTATTTGCATTCTACTATTAACATATTTTTATACATTTTTTTGGAAACAGAGAATGATGCTAATTTATTGCTTATTAATCCTTCCCTTTATTCAGGGTGTCACTCCAGTCTTTTCTCATGCGCCTGAAGCATGGAAAATACAAGTGGGATGGGTATTGTCCTTCCTCTACCACCATGGCCTTCTTTGGTGTCCTTACTTGCTAGCAGTATTCTATAGATTGTTAGAAAATCATATGTGACCATTTTCATAACCTCAGTGTTATTTTTGAGTTAATTTATTTTTTTTGAGGGATAATTGCTTTACAGAATTTTGATGTTTTCTGTCAGACCTCAACATGAATCAGCCATAAGTATACATATGTCCCCTCCCTTTTGAACCTCCCTCCCATTTCCCCCCACATCCCACCCCACCTGGTTGATACAGAGCCCCTGTTTGAGTTTCCTGAGGCATATAGCACATTCCCATTGGCTATCTATTTGACACATGGTAATGTAAGTTTCCAAGTTAATTTTTCCATACATCTCACCCACTCCTCCCCTCTTCCTATGTCCATAAGTCTCTTCTCTATGTCTGTTTCTCCATTGCTCCCTGTAAATAAATTATTCAGTACCATTTTTCTAGATTTCATATATATGTGTCCGAATATGATATTTATCTTTCTCTTTCTGACTTCACTCTGTATAATAGGTTCTAGGTACATCCACCTCATTAGAACTGGCTCAAAGGCTTTCTTTTCTATGACTGAGTAATATTCCACTGTGTATATACACCACAACTTCTTCATCCATTCATCTGTTGATGGACATCTAGATTGCTTCCATGTTCTATCTACTGTAAACAGTGCTACAATGAACAATGGGATACTTGTGTCATTTTCGATTTTGTTTTCCTCAGGGTATATGCCTAGGAGTAGAACTGCTGTGTCCAGTCCTTTGGCCACCTCATAAGAAGAGTTGACTCATTGGAAAAGACTCTGATGCTGGGAGGGATTGGGGGCAGGAGGAGAAGGGGACAACAGAGGATGAGATGGCTGGATGGCATCACTGACTCAATGGACATGAGTCTGAACCAACTCCGGGAGCTGGTGATGGACAGGGAGGCCTGGCGTGCTGCGATTCATGGGGTCGCAAAGAGTTGGACACGACTGAGCGACTGAGCTGAACTGAACTGAATGGTAGTTTTATTCCTAATTTTTTAAGGAAACTCCATACTGTCTTCCATAGTGTCTGTATCAATTTATATTCCCACCAACAGTGCAGGAGCGTTCCCTTTTCTCCACACCCTCACCAACATTTATTGTTTGTAGACTTTTGGATGATGGCCATTCTAACTGGTGTGAGAAGATATTTCACTGTAGTTTTGATTGGCATTTCTCTAATAGTGAGTGATGTTGAGCATCTTTTCATGAGTTTGCTAGCCATCTGTATGTCTTTGGAGAAATGTCTGTTTAGGTCTTTTCCCCACTTTTTAATGGGGTTGTTTGTTTTTCTGGCGTTGAGTTGTATGAACTGCTTGTATATTTTGGAAATTAATCCTTTGTCACTTGTTTCATTTGCTATTGTGTTCTCCCATTCTGAGGGTTGTCTTTTCACCTTGCTCATAGTTTCCTTTGCTGTGCAAAACCTTTGAAGTTTAATCAGGTCCCATTTGTTTACGCTTGTTTTTATTTCCATTACTCCAGGAGGTGAGTCATAGAGGACCTTGCTTTGGTTTATGTCATTGAGTGTTCTGTGTATGTTTTCCTCTAAGAGTTTTTTAAGTTTCTGCTCTTACTTTTAGGTCTTTATCTATTTTGAGTTTCTCTTTGTGACCGATGTTAAGAAGTGTTCTAATTCCATCCTTTTACAAGTAGCTGTTCAGTTTCCCCAATACCACTTATTGAAGAGACTGTCTTTGCTCCATTGTATATTCTTGCCTCCTTTGTCAAAAATAAGGTACCCATAGGTGCATGTGTTTATTTGCGGGCTGTCTTGTTCCATTGGGCTATATTTCTTTTTTGCGTGTGGCAGAACCATACTGTCCTGATGACTGTAGCTTTGTAGGATAATCTGAACTCAGGAAGGTTGATTCCTCCAGCCCATTCTTCTTTTCCTTCTTTCTCAAGACTGCTTTGGGTATTCAGGGTCTTTTGTGTTTCCATATGAATGGTGAAATTTTTTGTTCTGTTTCTGTGAAAAATGTCACTGGTAATTTGATAAGGATTTCATTGAATCTGTAGATTGTGTTTGGTAATATAGTCATTTTTACAATATTGATTCTTCCTACAAAGGAACATGGATATCTCTCCATCTTTTTATGTCACCTTTGATTTCTTTCATTAATGCCTTAGGATTTTCTGTGTACAGTTGTTTTGTCTCCTTAGGTAAGTTTATTCCTAGATATTTAATTCTTTTTGTTTCAGTGGTGAATGAGATTGATTCCTTAATTTCTCTTTCTGATTTTTCACTGTTAGTATATAGAAATGCAAGTGGTTTCTGTGTATTGGTTTTGTATCATGCAAATTTGCAAACTAACTGATTAATTTCTAGTAACTTTCTGATACTATCTTTATGGTTTTCTATGTACAGTATCATGTCATCTGAAAATAGTGAGAGTTTTACTTCATTTCCAATCTGGATTCTATTTATTTCTTTTTCTTCTCTGATTGATGTAGCTAGAACATCCAGAACTATGTTGAATAATAGTGGTGAAAGTGGACACCCTTGTCTTGTTTCTGATCTTAGGGGTAATGATTCGAGCTTTTCACCATTGAGAATAATGTTTACTGTAGGCTTATCATATATGACCTTTACTATGTTGAAATAGGTTCTATGCCCATTTTGAAGAGTTTTAATCATAAGTGGGTGCTGGATTTTGTCAAAGGCTTTTTCTGCATCTATTGAGACTGTCATATAGTTTTGATATTTCAATTTGTTAATATGGTGTATCACATTGATTGATTTGCATATATAGAATAACCCTTGCATCCTTGGAATAAACCCAACTTGATCATGGTGTATGATATTTTTGATGTGTTGCTGAATTCTATTTGTTAAAATTTTGCTGAGGATTTTTGCATCTGTGTTAATCAGTGATATTGGCCTGTAGTTTTCTTTTTTGTGTGTTGTCTTTGTCTGGTTTTGTATCAGGATGATGGTGGTCTTGTAGAA
>SJYV01045318.1:8177-41780 GCA_006410875.1 Neotragus pygmaeus
GGGTGCGGCTCCAGCAGGGAGAGGGCCAGGGCCTGCTGCAGCGCAGCCTCCTCATGCTTGGCCGCCTGACCCCGCGGCTGCAGGGACCGGTAGAGTGCCAGCTGTAGCTCAGCTTCCTCCTGCAGCCACCCAGACTCTCTCATGCTGGGGGCCGAGGGCCCCTCCCCAGACCTGGGGGTTGTCACCTCCTCCTCTGGCTGCCCCTCAGGCTCCTCCTCCCCTAGCTCCAGCGGCAGCCAGTCTTCACCATCCAGGCCCTCCAGGGTGGCCAGCAGCTCTCGGACCTCCTCTGGGTGGGGAGGGAGAGGTACCCGGTCAAGGGTCGAGCCCAGCCAGGACGGGGCAGTCAGGGGCCGGGAGGAAGATGGAGACAGGGGTTGGAGGGTATCCGCTCAGCTGATGGGTGCAGTGCAGAGGAGCATAGAGCCGCCAGAGGTCGCAAAAGGGCTGCGGGATGTCCCGGGGCCCCAGGGATCCCTACCCAGGCCTGAGTTCTCCTGGTCACCGTCCGGATTGTCTGGAGGCCAAGGGGTGGAGGAGAGGCCAGGGAGAGCCTGCAGGGCCTCAGTGGGGCCCACCTGTTAGGAGAGAGTGTCAGGGCTCCCAGGACACCTGCCCCCCCCCCCCCAAGGCGTCTGAGCAAGGGTGGAGGCAGCGCTGGGCAGAGGGAACAAGGGGAGGGCGAGGCAGGTTCCGTGTCCACCTCTTCCAGGTCCATGTCCAGGACAGCCCCAGCCAGATGCTCTGTCCCGAAGACACACTGGAACCGTGCCTCCAGCTCCCGGAGAAGGTGCTGCCCCTCTGGGCTCAGCAGGAACCTGGCACTGCCTGGGTGCTTCAGGCTCAGCATGTGACAGCTAACGCTGCCCAGCAGACTTTGCAGAAACTCCTCGGCTGCCCAGCACGGGGCCAGGGCTCCGCAGAGCTGCAGGACCATGAGGCGGGGGTGGAGGGGCAGTTGGCAAGTTTAGGGCACAGGAAAGGCACCCAGAGCCCCCAGTAGCAGAGGAGGATCAAAGGCGAGGACTCCTCAGGGGCTGCTTACCCGGAATCCAGTCGTATCTGAGCCCTCGAGCGGGAAGAGGGCCACATCTCCCAGGCCGGCAAGAAGGTCCTCATGATAGAGCTGAAATGAAGCGCATTGCTCCTGGCTCCATTGCCAGCACCGACTCCACCAGGCCCTTCTGCCCTGGTGACCCCGCGGGCCCCAGGCTCACTGACGCCACCTGCTCTGAAGAGCTCATGGCGATCTCCACTGGGTCCGGAGACCCCACAGTCCTTGGGCTCCCCGGCCCCTCCTCTTCTGAAGATCCCCAGGGCCCTGAGCTGACTGGCCTGACCCGTGCCAGCAACGAGCTGTCCCAATGAAAGCCTGTGCTCAGAGGAGCTCCTGACTGCCCTGGCGCCTCCTTAGAGCCCAGTGTGACATCCCCAGCATAATGCTGTGCCCTTGCTGGTCCTCCTGCCTCCTGGAGAATATGCCTGGGGGCCCCAGGCCCCAGGTCGCCTGGGTGGCTCCCTCCGTCGGCGTCCTCAGTGAGCTCCTCAGGCTCCAGGACATCGTAGTGGGGGACAAGGTTCAGCTCTGACCCCTGCAGCTGGTGGTCCCGCTGCAGAACCTGCTCAGCCACTTGGAAGAAGGGAAAGGACAGGTCATCAGGGCTCCAAGCCATGGTGGGGAACCCCCCTGTCCTTCCCCACTCANGGCTCCAGGACATCGTAGTGGGGGACAAGGTTCAGCTCTGACCCCTGCAGCTGGTGGTCCCGCTGCAGAACCTGCTCAGCCACTTGGAAGAAGGGAAAGGACAGGTCATCAGGGCTCCAAGCCATGGTGGGGAACCCCCCTGTCCTTCCCCACTCACCCTGCCAGTGCTGGAAGGAGACCACTGTGCCCAGGAGCCCTGGGAGGCTGCGCATGACCTCCAGGGCCCCCCCCTCCCCCCGCCACTGTGGCGCTCATTCTCCAGGTACAGCTCAAATAGCAGCAGGTCTGTAGGGGGGTCGCCTCCTACTACACGCACTGCCCGGGCCTGGGGCACCCAGGCCAGGGAGACCTCAGCCCCCTCCAGGCCCAGGGCCCGGGTGTGCACGTCCAGGACGCCAGCTTCTGTGGGGAGGATGCAAGTCAGCACAGGGTGCCTCCCCTAACAGTCAGGCTGCCCCAATCCCGCCTCTTACCTGCCTCAGAAAGGGGCTTGGGCAGTTGCACCAGGGCGCGATTTGGTCGGGGACTGGCCAGGGTGTGGCAAGGCTGCTCTGGGTGCCCGGCGGCACAAAGCAGAGTTTGGACGTACTGCTCCAGGAGCTGGGGTGTGGTGCCGGGAGGCAATCCTTGGAGCAGCAGGGGCGCAGAGGCACGTGGTGAGGCTGGCCGCAGGCTCAGCTGAGCCCCCTGCAGAGTGTGCTCCGGCCAGGCCAGAACCCTCGCTGCATCTGCGGGCAAGGGGAGCGTGCCGGTCAGGGCCGGTGGCCAGTGGGGCCCAGGCTGCCCCTTTCCGTCAGTCCCTCACCTGCAGGCTCCTCAAAGGTGAGGATGCCCCCGCGGCCGAGTCTCTGCCAACTCGCCACAGGCCCACCCCAAGAACTTCGGCGGTTCTCGAAGTAGTGCGTGAGCAGCTCATCTGGGACGCTGGGGGGCAGACCACTTACCTCCACTGCCGCTCCCGCCTCCGCCTCTCCCATCGCCACCCTGGGGCCAGAAGAGGGGGTAGGCAGCAACCCCACCGTTCTGCCTCACGTGGCCCGGGTCCCTTGGTAGCAGTTCCCTGATGCCCCCTTCACTGTGCAGGCGATGTCACCCTGGCGACACGGGGGACGTTTGTAGCATGAGCATCGTGGGTGCCGCGGGTGCCTCTGGGTGAGGCAGCCGTCACTGGTGCCCTTGGTGTCCCAGGTATCGCGGGTACCATGGGTATCATGTATGCTGCAGGCCCCAGTGGTGTCCTGGGTGCTTAGGGCGTCACTGGTGAGGCTGGTGTCGCGGGTGAGGCTGGCGTCGCGGGTGAGGCTGGTTCACGGGTGAGGCTGGTGTCGCGGATGTGGCTGGCGTCACTGGTGAGGCTGGCGTCGCGGGTGAGACTGGCGTCGCGGGTGAGGCCGGCGCTGCTGGTATCATATCATGGGTTCCCTAGCATCACGGGCATCACTGAAGTCACGGATGGTGCTGGTGTCACAGCTGAGGCAAGTGTCACGGGTATTGCGGGTGCCATGGGTGCCATCTGTGTTGCAAGCACCTGCAGTGTCCCAGGTGCTTAAGGCTTCGCAGGTGAGGGTGTCACGATGTGGCTGGTGGCATGGAAGACCCGGGTGTCATGGGAGCCACTGGTGTCCCGGGCACTGCGGGCGTCACAGGGGAGGCTGGGACCACGGGGGAGGCCGGTGTCCCCGGCGCTGCGGGCGTCGCAGGGGAGGCTGGCGCCTCTGGGGTCGCCGCTGTCGCAGGTGCTGCTGGGGTCGGTCGCCGGCGTCCGTGGTGTCGCGGGTCAGGCTGGGGTCACGGCTGTGGCTGCTGTCACGCCTGCCGCAGGTGCCGCAGGGGAGGCTGGTCCCGCGCATGGCGGGGTCACCGGCGTGATCGGCGGCTCCGGCGCTGCTGGCATCGCGGGTGTTGCGGGTGGAGGGGCCTGGGCTGGGGGTGACGGTGATGGGCCTCGCCTCTCGGCAGGGTCGGGGAGTGGCAGGCTCTCTGGTCTTCTCCCTTGACTCCTGGTTCTCCTGCTGCTGATGGTCTCCCAAAGCCAGTTGGGAATCAGCATGGACACCTCAGGGCTGGCGAGGGGCGTATATCTTGGCTGCTGAGGTCGGAGGAGACCCCCGGCCTCACAATGATGGTGCGGGTCCTCACCATGGGTTCATTCACGTGCATGCTGTCACTACCACTGAGGACATCTAAGCCCTGGATCTGGTCCCTCCACTAGCCCAGTATCATCTCCACTCTTTTTGGTAATGGAATATGTCAGTTTGGGAGACGTGTCTACCCGCTTGGAAGCCAAGTCTACATGACGGAGGCGGAGGTCTGGGGCCCAGGAGGTATGGGTGAGAGTGCTCTTCACAAGCTGGTGGAAGTGGCGCTTCCTGGCCCATGTTCACCCATGCATGCTTCCAAACATCATCTAAAGTACCTCTGTTGGTAGGTTGAACGTTAGCATTATTTCTAGAAGTCTATTATCTCATTAGATATTTGGGCACATGGTACTGCCCTCTAAGCACATGCTGCTGCAGCTCCCAGAAATCTTGTCCCCCAAAGGGGAGGGATCCATTTCCCATGGTGTACAGGACGACGCTGAGGCTCCACACATCCACCTCTGGGCCTGTGTAAGGCATCCCCAGGAAGAGTTCTGGGGCCATGAATGCGGGCCTGCCACGGAAAGTGTCTAGTTTCTTTCCTGGGTGCCACTGGCTGCTAATGCTGAAGTCAGAGATCTTGACATGGTTGTTGGCGTCAAGGAGGAGGTTGCCCAGCTTCAAATCCTGGTGCACCATGCCCCGCTTGGGGCAGTGCTGCAGAGCCGAGACCAGCTGGCAGGACGGATCTCGGGCTTCCTGTCTCCGTCACCCGGCCTTTGGCCTCTCAGTAGATGAACAAGTCTCCCTGCTGACGTATTCCATTACTATAAACAGAGTCTCCTCAGTATCAATTACTTCCAGTAGTTTGACAATTATCGAATGTTTTACAATCCTCAGGCTGTTAACATCTTGAAACAGTTCCTGGAGGCTGGAGAAGCTCTGATTTGTCTTTTGAATGACCTCAATGGCTACCACTCCCTTGGGTCAAAGCATGCCAGGCCAACTTCACTTTGGCGAACCGGCCTTCTCCAATGGTGTGAAGGATCTCATAATTCTTAATATGAACAATCTTGTTAGCAGAGATGGCCATGAGGTCCTGCATCCTTAACTATACTAATTACCACTAACCTATACTAATGACCTAACTATACTAACTGTACCACTAACTATACTCACTACCGCTAAGCCCTCACTAAGAATGCTAACTGTTCTATCAGTACTGCCTATGCTAACAGACTATCCTAATGCTCACAACGATACTAACAGTGCTAACACTAACTATGCCAGTAAACTATTAACTCTACCAAATTACGCTAAGTATACCAAGGATAGTAACCGTGCTAACACTAACTATACTATCTATGCTAAGAAACTACTAGCTATACCAACTATGCTAACTACAGCAATGATACTCTCTATACTAAGGCTGGCAACACTAGCTAAAAATAATAATAATAATAAGATAAAATGAGAAAAAGAACTAAGGGGAAAAAAACGGGGAAAAATGAGGAGAAACTAAACATGAAAGAAAAAAACAAGACACAAATTTTTAAAAAATGAGAAAAAGACAAAAGGAGAAAGAGAAAAAATAAAAATGAGAAAAAGGAAAAAAATCAACAAAATGGCAAAAACACAGAAAAAAGCTTGCTAAATGTAGGTCCAGCCGTCAGGTCACCAAAATTAGCTTCCTGGGCTCTGTGGACAAAAACCTGCACCCAGCTGGGGTCTTATAAAGGGTTTTTTGTGAGTTTCATCACAGTGATGCCCTGTGAGGTCAGGGCAAGAAATGGACCAATTGTGGCTGGGGATAAACCCAGTGGTTTTCTCCCTTTTCAGCTTCAAGGCCCCTTTACACTTAGGAAAAAGGTTCCAAAGTGATTTTTCTTTAAATATATTAGAGACTGGTATGCACTTTGTTAGAAATTAAAATCTGTAGGAGGCTTCAACAACTTTTTCATTTCTAGTTTGAAAATTAGTAATAATTTACAAAACCTCATAATGTCTACACTTGAAATATTCACTTTTTCCTTAAACTCTGGTTGCAAAGTGATGATTTAACTGACTTGATGAAACTGTTCTATTGTGTGGGACACTGGTAAAGCACATTATTAATGTTTATGAAGCTGAGAGAATGTTTGCCAGGAGTATCAAGAGATTTCTCATCGGGAGCCTCAGAAGTCAGATGACATGGGTCAGTGTCTTCGAAACGTTGAAGGAAAGAAGCTGTTAACCAAGAATCCTCTGTTAAGCAAAACTGTTCTTCGAAATGAAACAGTGATTAAGGCATTCCCAGTTCATGAGAGTTGTGAGAATTCTCCACCACCTGACCTTCCTGAGCAGGAAGTCCTTCAGGTTGGAATGAAAGATCCTCAACAGTAACTCTAAGCCTTATGAACATCTCCGGTAAAAGGATATAAATAGGTGATTAGAAAAGCTAGTGTTACACTGCTGTAATTAACATGGATAACCAGCAAGGACCTACTGTATAGCACAAGGAATTCCACTGAATGATATGTGGCAGCCTGGATGGGAGAGGAGTTTGGGGAAGAATGGATACACATGTTATGTATGGCTGAATCCCTTTTCTGGCCACCGGAAATTATCACAGTATTGTCAATCAGCTATGTTATTGTTGTTGAGTCACCTAGTCATGTCCCATTCTGCAACCCCATGGACTACAGCACTCCAGGCCTCCCTGTCCCTCAGTCAGTCAGTTCAGTCGCTCAGTCGTGTCCGACTCTTTGTGACCCCATGGACTGTAGCAAACCAGGCTTACCTGTCCATCACCGACTCTCAGAGTTTACCTAAACTATTGTGTCGGTGATGCCATCCAACCATCACATCCTCTGATGCCCTCTTCTCCTGCCCTCAATCTTTCCTAGCATCATCGACTTTTCCAGTGAGTTGGCTGTTTGCATCAGGTGACCAAAATACTAGAGCTTCAGCTTGAGCATCAGTCCTTCTAACGAATATTCAGGGTTGATTTTCCTTAGGACTGAATAGTTTGATCTCCTGGCTGTCCACAGGACTCTCAGGAGTCTTCTCCAGCGCCATAGTTCAAGGACATCAATTCTTTGGTGCTCTTCCTTCTTTCAGTCCAGGTCTCACAACCTTTGGGAAGAGCAGAGCCTTTACTGTACGGACCTTTGGTGGCGGAGTAACGTCTCTGTTTTCAACACATTGTCTAGACAAAAAGATATGACACTGAAGGATGAGTATAAAATTAGAAGCTTAGAAAAAAGAAATTGAAAAGCTAGTACTAGTTTAACTTTGATTTGTAGCCCCACTTTTTGTTTTTAATTTGAGACTAATACATAGTAACCATTTCTAATACTTTTTGTTGGTTTGTTTAATTTGGGGGAGAAATCTGATTGGTCTTTAAAATGAATGTATGTGTCTGGCCTCAAGGATAGCATTTGGAAATCTTTGTCCTCTGATATGAAGGTAAACCAGGGTCAGGTCCCTTTGAATGCAGCAGCTAGATAACAGAAGCTACAAAATAAACTCATGTGAGACAATAACATTAAGAGCAGGCTTCAAGAAAAGGAAGTGAGGAACACTAGTAATAGGTGCAGAAAAGTCTCAGAACCTGAATTCCAGATACTGCCTTGAATAATATTACAGTAAAAAATATCTGGGAAAAGTGAAGAAGTGTGTAGGACCTTGTATTAGTAAATCTGTGTGCATATGTGCCAAGTCGCTTCATTCATGTCCAACTCCTTGCAATATTTTGGACTGTAGCCCGCCAGGCTCCTCTGCCCATGGGATTCTCCAGGCAAGAGTACTGGAGTAGGTTGCCATGCCCTCCCTCCAGGGTATCTTCCCAGCCCAGGAACTGAACCAGCATCTCTTCGGTCTCCTGCATTGGCAGGCAGGTTCTTTATCACTAGTGCCACCTACTAAGCCCTAATAGTCTGCAGGGAACCGTAACAGAAAACCACACACTTTGTGCCTTAAACAGCAGAACTTTATATTTTTTCACAGTTCTAGAGAGTTGAAGTCCACAAGCAAGACTTTGTCAGGGTTGGTTTGGATCAGACTTCTCGTACTGCCTTCTAGACAGCCACCTTCTATTGTTGTTGTTGTTTAGTCGCTGAGCCAGGTTCGACTCCTCTACAACCGCAGGGATAGAACTGTAGCCCACCAGGCTCCTCTGTCGCGTCCTCACACAACCTCTTCTCTGTGTACACACAAAGACAGTGTGTTCTGGTGTCTCTTCTTCTCCTTATAAGGACACTTCCTATTGGATTAAGGCCCCACCCTTTGGCTTCATTTAACTACTAACTTCCTTATAGTCCCTATCTCCAAATACAGTCAAATTAGTGGTGAGGGCTTCAGTATATACATTTTGAGGGGAAACCGTTCGGTCTATATATTCCATCTTTTGCCCACCCCCGCCCAGATTCATGTCCTTGTCATGTGCTATTAAAATACATTCACCTCATCTCGACATCCCTAGAAGTCAGGCCATTCCAACATCGATTGCAAGTCCAAAGTCTCATTAAAATGTCACCTGATAAGGTATGGGTGAGAAGTGCTGTGTAAAATTAACCCTCAGAGGACCCATAAAGAAAAATATAACACATTGTTGACACAAAAATAACAGAAAAGTTGAACAAGTAAAGATATTCTCAGTGCTATAAAGGGGTCCAGTCCCTTAAATGAACCGGAACATGTACCTCCAATTCAGATTGCTATGGAATTCTTTCTTTCAAAACTTAAGATAATTTTGACATTCCTATGGGAGAATGAGTGAGGACAAGAGATTTTGAGAAAAACGAATTATTAGAAGTATAGGAAGACTTTCCTTATCTGATTTCAAAGTGTCCTGCAAAGCTGTTGTAAGTAAACTAGTGCAGCATCAGTGCAGAATAGACACAGGTCGTGGAGTATAATTAGATACAGAAAGAGATCCATGTTAAATGAGTAAGGTTAAAAAGCAGTTAATCTGGAGTTGAGCTGCATAAGTTGCTTGTATATTTTTGAGATTAGTTATTTGTCAATTGCTTCATTTGCTATTGTTTTCTCCCATTCGGAAGGCTGTCTTCTCACCTTACTTATAGTTTCCTTTGTTGTGCAGAAGCTTTTTATTTTAATTAGATCCCATTTGTTTATTTTTGTTTTTATTTCCAGTATTCTGGGAGGTGGATCATAGAGGATCCTGCTGTGATTTATGTCGGAGAGTGTTTTGCCTATGTTCCCCTCTAGGAGTTTCATAGTTTCTGGTCTTACATTTAGATCTTTAATCCATTTTGACTTTATTTTTGTGTGTGGTGGTAGAAAGTGATCTAGTTTCATTCTTTTACAAGTGGTTGACCAGTTTTTCCCAGCACCACTTGTTGAAGAGATTGTCTTTACTCCATTGTATATTCTTGCCTCCTTTGTCAAAGATAAGGTGTCCATAGGTGTGTGGATTTATCTCTGGGCTTTCTGTTTTGTTCCACTGATCTATAGTTCTGTCTTTGTGCCAGTACTGTACTGTCCTGATGACTGTGGCTTTGTAGTAAGCCTGAAGTCAGGCAGGTTCATTCCTCCAGTTTCATTCTTTTTCCTCAAGATTGCTTTGGCTATTTGAGANTTGCCTCCTTTGTCAAAGATAAGGTGTCCATAGGTGTGTGGATTTATCTCTGGGCTTTCTATTTTGTTCCATTGATCTATATTTCTGTCTTTGTGCCAGTACCATACTGTCTTAATGACTGTGGCTTTGTAGTAGAGCCTGAAGTCAGGCAGGTTGATTCCTCCAGTTCCATTCAGGACACATCATTTTAAAATAATTTTTAAAGAAAATGAGAATTTATAGTCATGAGAAAACATAATTCTGCAGTCACATATTTTTTTGTTGTTGTTGAATGGATTTTCTCTGTTTCCAGATACCTTCCCAACACACATACTTTGTACTCTTGCTAAGATTGGTTCTCATTTTTCATTCTGTTCTTCCACAATTTATACATGTTCTTTTACTAGCCAATATAAATATTTCCCTATTTTTTTTATCATAGTTCTTTCCTTGTAGTTCTTATGAGGCTCACACTGTCTGTTTACTTACTTAGTGTCTGCCCTCTGTGCTCCTTGACAGAAAGGACCCCTTTTGTTTTGTTCATTAAGGTATCTAGAATATATTTTTTCTGTGAAAAATGCCTTTGGAATTTTTATAGAGATCATTGTTCAGTCACAAAGTTGTGTCTTACTCCTTGTGACTCCACAGACTGCAACACACCAGGCTCCGCTGTCCTCTACTATCTTTCGGAGTTTGCTCAAATTCATGTCCACTGAGTCAGTGATGCTATCTAACCACCTCATTCCCTGCTGCCCTTTCTCCTTTTGCCTTCAATCTTTCCTGGCATCAGGGTTGTTTCCAGTGAGTTGGCTCTTCACATCAGGTGCCCTAATAACTGAAGGTTCAGTTTCAGTATCAGTCCTTTCAATGAATATTGAGGATTGATTTCCTTTAGGATCAACTGGCTGGATCTCCTTGCAGTCCAAGGGGCTCTCAAAAGTCTTCTCCAACACCACAGTTTGAGAGCATCAATTCTTTGGTGCTCAGCCTTCTTTATTATCCAGCTCTCCTATCCATACATGACCACTGGAAAAACCATCTCTTTGACTATATGGACCTTTGTTGGCAAAGTGGTATCTCTGCTTTTTAGTATGCTGTCTAGGTTTGCCATAGCTTTTCTTCCAAGGAACAAGTGTCTTTTAGTTTCAAGGCTGCAGTCACTGTCTGCAGTGATCTTGGAGCCCAAGAAAATAAAATCTGTCATTGCTTCCACTTTTTCCTTCTGTTTACCTCAAAGTGATGGGACTACATGCCATGATCTTAGTATTTTAGTGTTGAGTTTCAAATCAGATTTTTCACTCTTGTTTCACCCTCATCAATAGACTCTTTAATTCATCTTCACTCTCTATCATTAGAGTTGTATCATCTGTAGTTGTTGATATTTCTCCTGGAGTCTACAAGAGACTAACTTCAGCTTTTAAGGACACGTGTACTTCAAGTGAAGTGATGGAAAAAGATATTCCATGCAAGTAGAAACCAAAAGAGAACTGGGATAACTATACTTATATCAGACAAAACAGACTTTAAGCCAAAAAACAGAAACAAGAGACAAAGTCAGTATATAATGATAAAGTGGTCTATTCATTAAAGCAGATATAATAATGAAAATATATATGCATCCAACATTGGAGCACCTGAATATATTAAGCAAATGCTAACATCTCTGAGGGGAGAAATATACAATATAATAAAAGTAATGAACTTCGATCTCCTACTTTCATCAGTGGAAAGATCATCCAGTCAGAAAATCAACAATAAAATATTAGAATTGAACTATATTTTAGACCAATAAACGCAATAGACATATACAGAACATTTTATCCAATAGCTGTACCTACATATAGTAAATGCCTTATATGACAAAGTGAAAGTAGCTCAGAGTGTCCAACTCTTTGTGAATCCATGGACTGCACAGTCCATAGAATTCTCCAGGCCAGAAAACTGGAGTTGGTAGCCATTCCCTTCTCCAGGGGATCTTCCTAAAACAGGGATCAAACCCAGATTCTCTGCATTGCAGGCATATTCTTTACCAACTGAGCTATCAGGGAAGCACCTGATATATGGCAAACCCTCAGCTAAAATCATAACTAATGGTGAAAGGCTGAAAGCTTACCCTCTATGATAAGAGAGACAAATAAGAGTACTATCACTTCTTCTATGCAACATAGTCATGTCAGTGCAAGTCAAGACAGTTAGGAAGAAAAAGAAATAAAAGGCATTCAAATTGGAAAGAAAGACTTAAAATTGCTTTGGTTTGCAAATGATATGATCCTGTATCAAGAAAATCCTAAAAACTCCAAAAAAGCTATTAGAACTAATAAACAAATTCAGTGAAGTTGCAGGATACAAAGTAAACATACAGAAATCAATTATGTTTCTACACACTAACAATGAAACATTTGAAAAATAAAATAATTCTCTTCATAGTAGCATCAAAAATAATGAAAAATACTTAGGACTAACTTTAATCAAGGAGGTTAAAGATCTGCACACTGAAAATTACCAGACTTTGATGAAAGAAATTAAAGAAGACACATTTAAATGGAAAGGTATTCTATATTCATGAAATGGAAGAACTAACATTATTAAAATGTGCTACATATAGTCCATTTGATTGCAAAGAATCAGACATGACTTAGTAACTGAACAACAACAATAACAAGGATACATATAGTTGGGGCACGTTTTTTAATCCACTTGTTGACTATGCCTTTTGATTGAAGAATTCAATCCATTTACATTTTCAGTAATTATTGATAGTTATACTCTTGCCTGGAAAATCCCATGGACGGAGGATCCTGGTAGCCTGCAGTCCATGGGGCTGCAAAGAGTCGGACACGACTGAGAGACTTCACTTTGACTTTTCACTTTCATGCATTGGTGAAGGAAATGGCAACTCACTCCAGTGTTCTTGCCTGGAGAATCCCAGGGAAGGGGGAGCCTGGTGGGCTGCCGTCTATGGGGTCACACAGAGTCGGACATGACTGAAGTGACTTAGCAGCAGCAGCAGCAGCAGCAGCAACAGTGACTTACATGGGGCTTCCTAGGTGGTATAGTGGTAAAGAATCTGCCTGCCAATGCAGAAGATGTGAGATCAGTCCCTGGGTCAAGAAGATCCTGGAGTAGGAAATGGTAACCCACTACAGTATTCTTGCCTCAAAATTCCATGAACAGAGGAGCCTGGTGGGGCTAGAGTCCATGGGGTCACGGAGTTGAACACTGCTGAGTGACTGAGCAGGAGGGACTTAAACAATCTTTTAAACTGTTTTCTAGCTCTTTTGTAGTTTTCTTTTTATAGTTTCTTCCTCTGGGGCATTCTTTTGTGAATTTATCTATTTCCATCATGGTATACTTTGATTCCCTTCTTTCAATCTTTTTTAAAAATACTGTTTGTCTTTGATTCGTGGTTATAATGGGCTTACATAAAACATCTTAGAGATAGAGTCTATTTTATACTAACAGTTTAACTTCAGTGTAATATAAAAATCTATCCTTATACTCCCTCCTTTTATATTTTTGATATCTNGTCGGTGATGCCATCCAACCATCTCATCCTCTGTCGTCCCCTTCTCCTCCTGCCCTCAACCTTTCCCAACATCAGGGTCTTTTTAAGTGTGTCAGCTCTTCACATACCATTTTTAAGCTACGTTAATTGTAAATGTTCTTGTTCTTCATATAGTTTAGACAATGGAATGTATCATTAAACTGTTTTTCCAGTGTTACAGATTTAAGAAAAGATCTTAATCTGGTAGCTTTTATTAGCATTCCCTTTATTATGGGAAAAGTTGATTTTCTTATAAATATATATAAGGACAGTTTGCATTTATTTTCTCTGAACCATCTGGCCAAATGCTTTCCAGTTATAGGTTGTTAGTATTGTCTCTTCTTTTGGAAATTCTATCTAATGCATGTGCATCCTTTGCTGTAATTTAATATTTATAAAATAAAAGTATTTTCTTCCTTTTTGTCATTTATTACAACTGAATTATTTTCCCTGCATGCTCCCTATAATAAAACTACATATTTTAATCATTTTTCTAGATTCTGAGTCATATCTAGAATTCACCACAATCTGCTCTACCTCCCCTTTAAATTNAACCTGGACTGAATCCAGCGGGAGCCCAGACCCGTCCCTCTTCCTGGCGGCAGCCCTAATTGATCCTGGCCTTGCCAGTGGCTGTTGGCCCAACACTTAGACCCACACCCATGTACATAAGTAACCTCAGTTCTGAGGAGGCCAGAACTCCTCAGAATGTTCCTCTCCATTATCTAGGGTAGATTAGGGGTTCAGTAAACATCTCTAGAATTATTGGACCTCCTTCTCCAACCTGTTCAGCCTCCATTTCCTAGCACCCCAGGGGGAAGTGGGCTGAGTCCTAATGCCCAGAAAAACAATATAATCATTCGACATTTTCTTAGATCAAAATCCTACGTACTGTCTAATTCTGGTTGTGAAAGTGGAAATGACCACAGTCTGTGCGTGTGTGTTAAGTCACTCAGTCGTGTCTGACTCTGTGACCCCATGGGCTACTGAACTGTAGCCCACCAGGCTCCTGGGTCCGGGGGATTCTCCAGGCAAGAATACTGACATGGAGAATACCCCTCCCTCAAGGGCTCTCCCCACCCCAGGGATCAGACCTGGGTCTCTTGCATTGCAGACAAATTCTTTACCATTTGAACCATCAGGAAGCCCTGTTTACCCATCCTTTCTTCTCCTACCCTGTTGAAAGCATCCAGGAAAGTATCTGAGCTGGATGGTTACAGCCTAGAAAATTGGAACAAAGGAGTAGAACCCTCTGTTCTATAAGATGCACGCACATCCTTACTCCTTTTGGAAATGGCTCTTTCACTGTGTGCTTCCAGTGGCAACTGTTTTGATCCTACACGCTCCCTCCCCAACTCCCTGAAACCTCCCTCAGACTCAAGCCAGTCTATTCATGGTACCCAGGGGTCCTGATGCTGGGAAAGATTGAGGGCAAGAGGAGAAGGGGGCGACAGAGGATGAGATGGTTGGATGGCATCACTGACTCAGTGGATGTGAATTTGAGCAAACTCTAGAAGTGGACAGGGAAGTCAAGTGTGCTGCAATCCATNTTAATTTCAGGGCTGCAGTCACCATCTGCAGTGACTTTAAGGCTGAATAATATTCCATTGTGTGTATATACCACATTCTGTTTACCCATTCATCTGTTGATAAAATATATTTTGAGAATCTTATAGCACATTAGCTGCTTGTATTTTAGAAATCACATCATTTCATAATAAAAAAGAGGTTTAAAAGTAGAAGATTCCTTCTGAGCTTATAGACTGTAAAGAAAAAAGAGATCTGAAGGCTCAGAGACTCAGAAACTGATGTGTCTAAATTAACAGGACAATCTCACAGTTCACAGAGCAGAAATCTCTGTTGACACTTCTTCCATAGAATCATAAATGTGGAGTGTTTTTCACTGTATATTTTCATCTCATTTATTATGTTTCATTTGTCTTAAACTAAGCTAATCATTTTGTTTGCACAACAATTTGCTTTTTGGGTTATATTTGGGTTTTGTGAAAATTTAACTTTCCACAGTAAAGTAATAAATTTGTTCAAATATTAACCTTGGGGAAATGCAATTTGACAGTTCTTCAAAGAATGTATAAAACTAATTATAAGTGAAAGTCATTTCAATTTCAATAATTAAAGAAAAAACCTGCCAGTACTGGATTATTCTCTTTCAACTCATATCATAGATCCATCCGTCTTACGGTCCTACATGTGCTTGCTGATCAAATTGCATGAATCAAAGAAGTGGAAACCTAATTTTGTTTGTGTTCTATTCAGACCGTATTTTTCAAAAATGTGCATAAACTTAATTTCAAAAAACTGATAGATATCTACCAAAATGAAGATATTTCTGGTGTTTACATCTGAAAGTCACTTACTTGGCTTATTCTACCTGTTTTAGATGGCATTCCATTTTATTATTGGAGTAAAATAACACCAGCTTTAAAGGGCCGGGATGCAGTATTCAACAGAATAATCAAATGTCAGGATAAAAAAAACCCTAAAACTTCCNATTTCTGGTGTTTACATCTGAAAGTCACTTACTTGGCTTATTCTACCTGTTTTAGATGGCATTCCATTTTATTATTGGAGTAAAATAACACCAGCTTTAAAGGGCCGGGATGCAGTATTCAACAGAATAATCAAATGTCAGGATAAAAAAAACCCTAAAACTTCCCCAGCCCCCATTCTCATCCTAGGCTGAATCTATGTGGTGGTCTGTGATCCTCTAGCCTTTGCTTAAATGTCCTCTATCCTGTGTCACCCACAGTATAGTCATCTGTGCACTCCTGGCATAACAGTATGTCCTTTTTACTAGTTTTACTTAATGTTTTCCTTTGACAATACTCCTTGCTTCTTTGATGCTTTCAAAGAGAAATTAATTGTATTCTAAGTGAAAACTAGTGTGATTTCCCATGGATAGAAGACAGATTTTTAAAATACCTATAAACAACAAGGTAGTAAGCTTGAAGCCAACTCTGCCTTTGGTAAAAATGAAAGTGTGAAAGTGCTACAGAGATATTGATTTCATTGTGTGCTCAGAGTGAGATAGTATCTCTAACATCCCCAAAGGTAGAAGCGAGTTGGCAGGCAGTGATTTTCTTATATGTAATGCTGTGTTCTGTGATACCTAAAATCATCTTGAATACTACTGAATCCCCAGCCTCGGGAAACAAGGACTCTTCCTCTCATTCCATTGTTCGGAACAGCTGGGCAGTTAGAAAGGTCTCCTCTCATCAGTTTGATATCTGTCTACTTCTATGGTTCACCCACAGATTGTCCTATTGTTCAGAGCCGTCCGGAGGAAATGCAGTCTCTCTTTCCCATAACAGCCCTTTGTTTATATTCAGATAGCTCTTACATTTAAGCTAGCCTTCTCTTGGCTAGATTGGCTCAGTTCTCTGCATCTTTTCTCATATGAAATAATTCTATAGTAGTATTCACCCACTTTTGCTACCCCACTATTTTTACTGCCTGAGTTAGTCACGATTCTCCACAGAAATAAAACCAGGAGTGTGTGTGTGTGTGTGTGTGTGTGTGTGNTCACTGTTGCTCTCAAGCAGCTGGAAGTCTGACTGAGGAGACGGTTAGAGAACAAGAAAGATCAAGGCAATATAACCTGGTACATGAAACAAGGATAATGAAAATCTAGATTTTGTACTTAAGGTCTAAGCAGGGGGAGAGAATAGCTGTTAAGAGCTAGGGTGGAGATTTCATTCAAAGTGCCATTGGCAGTAGCAAGCAGTCAGGGACACCTCAAAACTAAAATTTCACAAGGATTTCACCAGGCTGAGAGATCAGGCAGGGAATTCCAGGCCCATGGAATACCATTCCCAAAAGCTTATTGGTGGGAAAGCCCAAAGATTATCAAGAAAAAAGCAAATATACCTATGGGATTTAAAATCCCTAAATCATGTGGAGTCAAAGAAAGGCTTTTAACCATGGAAATTACACAGGAGATTACAGTGGAATCCTCCAGAACCGTGTAGAGAAGGAGGTGGAGGAGCGAGTCTAGAGTCAGGAGAGCTGTTAGAAGACCCGAGACCAGGTCACAGATGGGGCCCTGGATTAGGGCAGTGTCTTTAGGGATAGAGAATAGATGGTGGGTTTGGTAGATATTTTGGACAAATAGCTAAATCAAGATGTACCACATTCCTGAATAAATATTTGAACATGATGCTGTGCTACCATTGAGGGCCCAACAATTAAAGGAAAGGACGGATCCTAACATCTCCCAGCACAGACACAGATGAACTACTGTGAAAACGGCCACCTTATTCAGGCATTTGTGCTCTGCAAAAATGCAGGAGAAACTTAAATACTTTATTTCACTATGTATTTATGAAGCACTTCACCCATCCCAAATTCTCATTTATTGACAGACACTGTAATACACTCCCTACGTACATAATCTCATTTACTATCTTAAAACAGTTTTTGAAAGCAAGTTTCATTATTTTACATATTTATAAACAATAAAGCCAAGTTTTATTATTTAAATACCTTGCCCCAAATCACAGTTAATAAACTGCTGGCTTACACATACAGAGGAGCAAAGCAAGAAAGTATTTCAACAAATATTAAATTGAATTTTAAAATGTCTGTATCCCAGAAGTTTCTGTGGCCTAGTCTCTGACCATTAAATAAATCCCCAAAGGAGACAGTTTCCTTCATACATTGCTGGTGGAAATGAAAATTGGTGTGCTCCATCTGGAAGGGAATTTGGAGATAGTTAACAAAATTTCATACACACCGACCTTTTGACTCAGCAATTTCACTTCTAATCCAGCAGCTACACCTTCAAAAATGTGAAAATAAATATGAACTTCAGCATTGCTTGCATATGCAAAATACTGGAAACAACCTAAATGTCCATAAATTGAAGTGTTACTGAGTAAACTATACTCCATCCATACACTGGATGCTAGGTAGCCGTTAAAAAAGAGATGTGTGTGTCAGGGGCGCGGGGACAGGGGGGGTCAGTTTCTCCGAATTGGTATGGAATGACTTTAATGATCTGATTTTTAAGTGAAAAAGAGCTGTCTAAACTTGTTCTGTAGAGTATGTTGTAGCAAGTATCCTGTTAGGTCATTTTAGCCAGATCCCCCTTTTCCTCCCCGTAATGTTTTCTCAACCACTGCCTTACTCTTTGGCTACAAATTCCCATTGGCCCAGGCTGTACACAGAGTTGAGCCCAGTCTCATGACTCCACTGTAAAATCCCACCACAGTGGTCCCTGCACCTTCCATGATGCTCCTGAACAAAGTCTGCCTTACCATCTGTAACACACAGCATGGAGAGTTTTTTTCTTTAACATTAGCAAATTTGTTCTTGATGCAAGTGTGTGAGTTAGAAATTTGGAAACTAGTTTACGTGTTTACTTAGATTATAGTAAGTAAATATGTGGTGAAAAATGAGGGCCGAGTTTCTCCCAGTCAGAGAAAGGAGCTATAAATAAGGAAAGAAAGTGACAATAAATCCAGTGATGTGGGACTGGGATTAGAACTGTTAGTATGAACTCATAGTTTTAATATCTGTGTGTGCATAAATAGATACAGAAATGAACATGTATGTATATTTTTCATTAGTAAATATATCATTTCATAGCTATCTTTCCTGAGAAATCCTAGAAGCAGTAACCTATCAGTAGCAATAACTATACATAGTGCCCATCTTTTGATTTATAAATATCATTATTTGATAAAAGGAAATAGAGATCCTTAAAGATATAGGAAATTGGAGGACAGAAGTATTAAAAATTATATGTATAAGATGCATCTGGAATATTTATGGAACCAAAAAATAAGAAGGAAATGTTCAACAAATGATGTGAACATGTTGAAAAAGACACATGGACTAAATTGAATAAACTCCCACTGACGAAATTTGGGACAGCTTGAGCAACAAAATAAATACAAGTATAGTAATGGGTTATAACCCATAGACTAAAATAATATCCACGAATCCATACTAATACAAAAAATAAATGAATAATAAGTGGAGATGGACTTGCTCTTCCTTACATTATAATTCAATTAATAATTTTATAAGGAATGATGAAAATAAAATGACCCTTAGTAATTACCACAGTGAACATTGTTGCAGAGAAGTAAGCACTGAAGGATGCTAAAGTTAATGCGCAAAAGTGAGACGAGAAACAGGACATCTGAATAGTCTGAAAGTATCTCCCCACGAGATATTTATTCATGACAAATGTGAAAACACGTTTACAGTAGATAACTCTATCATTCAGCACCTTAACCAAGTGATCAAAATCGATCTCATCAGTGGCACAAACTGCACTCACGCACCTTCTGAAATGACGCACAGACAAGGACAAAGGTCATAACGTCACTTCAGTAATGATCTTGCCAAAAATATTCTATCCCATCTCATCAGACAAATCCAGGATGAGGGACATTTGATAGGGTAACTACTAGGTTGTTGTTTAGTTGCTTAGTCGTGTCCAGCTCTTTGCAACCCCATGGACTGTAGCCCATCGGGCTCCTCTATCCATGGATTTCCCCAGGCAAGAATACTGGAGTAGGTTGCCATGTCCCTCTCCAGGAGATCTCCCCCACTCAGGTATCGAAGCCACGTCTCCTGCATTGGTCGGTGGATTCTTTACCACTGAGCCAGCAGGGGAGCCCAATAACCACTAGATAGTATTTCTCAAAAGTGTCAAGGTCATGGTGAAAAAGGAAAGAAGGAAGGAGGAGGGAAGAAAGGAAAGGGAGAAAAAAAAAAGTAACAAAAGACCAAAGATTTCACAGATTGGAGAGACTGAAACGACAGATAGCCAAGTTAATCAAGAAGTCTAGACTGGATCCTAGACTGGAAAAAAGACTGATCCTGTCTAGTGGAACAAAATTTAAATATGGTCTATAATAACTACTGCATCAGTGCTAATTTCCTGATTTTAATCATTGTATAAAATATTCACATTAGTAGAAGCTGGTTGAAGGCATGTGAGAATTTTGTATTATTTTTCCAGTTTCTATAGCCCTAAATTCTTTCAAACTAAGTGAAATACATACATATCCAAAATCCCAAAATGGCCTTATTGCTGTTGTTCAGTCATTGAGTCGCGTCTGACTCTTTGTGACCCCTAGACTGTAGGCCACCAGGCTCCTCTGCCCATGCAGTTTCCCAGGCTGGAGAATACTGGAGTGGGTTGCCATTATCTTCTCCAAGAATCTTTGAAACCTAGGGATCAAACCCCTATCTCCTGCATTGGCAGCTGGGTTTTTTACCACTGAGCCACCAGGGAAGCCCATGTTAGTACCTTACTGTTCTGGTTTTTACAGCTTTGTAGTATATTTTGAAACTGAGAAGTCTGAGTCCTGCACATGCCCGCTAGGCACACCGTGGATACAAAAGGACCACAGGGGTTTCTCCCCGTCACCTCAGGCAGCTAGGAGACCATTAAGGACTCACGAATAGTCTACATCTAACAGACAGAGTGATGGGAAGACGTAAACACAGCCAGCTGTTAGACAACTTATAATTGTCAGTCAGCCTTGAGCATATGCCCATTTGCATTCCCTTGCGTTGACTGGTGGTGGGTACAAGCCCTATTTGACCTGGGCATAATCACAAGGGAATGTAAAAAGGGGAAGCCAAGAGGGTCAACAGGGTGAAGAGGACTCCTGTGGGGCCGCTGGACTGATAAGAGGTCTGTCTGCTTGAGCTGAACTGAGCTGTAACTTGTCTGCTGTTCCACACCTTTTGGTCCATCACTCCAAACTTTTGTTGCGACAAAACAAGAGAAAAAGAAATGAGCCAGCCTGACAGCTCTACAGTGTTGGGAGCCTCCTCATCACGGTTAGCACAGGCAGCACTCTTAGTGAGGGCCGGGAGTATAGTCAGGATGCAGATCTCAGGGCCACCTCCGCTAACATATTGCTCGTATTAAGCACTATAGAGATCCTTCGCACAACTGGTGAAGGCCCCTTTGCCAAAGTGAAGCTGGCCCAGCATGTTCTGACCAGGGGAGTGGTAGCCATCAAGGCCAGTAACAAAACAGAGCGTCTCCAGCCTCAATGAACACTTTCGAGAGGTTGATGCCTAAGAGTAGTTAAACCACCCGGACATTGTGAAGCTGGGCAACCTCCTGTTTGATGCCAGCAACAACGTAAAACTCTCAGCCTTCGGCCTCAGCAAGCAGCAGCACCCAGGAAAGAAGCTAGACACTTTCTGCGGCAGCCCCGCGTGCATGGCCCCAGAACTCTTCCTGGAGATGCCAAACACAGGCCCAGAGGATGATGTGTGGAGCTTTGGCGGCGTCCTGTACACCAAGGGAACGGGATCCCTCCCCTTCGGGGGACAAGATTTCTGGGAGCTGCGGCGGCGTGTGCTCAGAGGGCAGTACCATGTGCCCAAATATCTAATGACAGCTAGCAAGCGATGGACATCCAAGGCCCCTCACTGCCCCAGCTCAGCAGGAAGTAGCCAGAATGAATGACGCCCATTTCCCCAATGAATTGGGGTCCATACACGTGAGGGGGGACTGTTATGTAGGAAGTTAAAGATGGGCAACTTGAAGGGAGGCCTGGCTGAAAGGGATGTAAACTCATGTCTCAACTCCAACCCAGACACACCCAGGAGCGCGCACAGATATATTACAAAATAACCATAGGGACTTTTCAACTCCTGCACATGTGCCCTAGGCACACCGTGGATACAAAAAGACCACAGGGGTTTCTCCTAGTCACCTTAGGCAGTTAGGAGACTATTAAGGACTCACGAATATTCTACATCTAACAGACAGAATGATGGGAAGATGTAAACACAGGCAACTGTTAGACAACTTATAATTGTCAGTCAGCCTTGAGCATATGCCCATTTGCATTCCCTTTCATTGACTGGTGNTGGATCGCAGTACCCAGGCTGGCCGGAGGGGCCCTGCGGCCCAGGGACCCCCAGGTGGCCTGGCGGACCCCTTGGTCCCGGAGAGCCGGGGGGCCCCGGGCTCCCTGGTCGACTCTCCCCAGAAGGCCCTGAGGAGTGTGCACCAATGAAAACAGTTGGTCTTTTATCATCACAGGGTGAGGTTTCAGACCACCGAGAAATAAACTAACTGTTACAAGAAGCCATCTTACACGTTTTGACAACTAGGGTGGTCTGCCTCTTTCTACTCAATGAGTTCTGTTCCTGAACTAGATTTCCTGGCCAGAGGATCACACTGCAGTCACTCACACGTTCTCCTGGAGGTCAATGCTTTAATCAGCTCAAGAAACTGGAAAGCAAAATGCATTCTTGTCCCTCACCTCTTCAATATTAGGGAGAGGAGCAGACCGCCCCCGACCTCGTGACCTTTACAGAGCCTCCGTTTCCCAGCGCAGGCTCCTGCAGATCCAGCATGAGGGCACGCATACACACGTTTCCACACACAGGAGCACACCCGACCTCAGCCTGGCAACCCCTACTGGCTTACGGCCCCAGAGGGCTGAGATAAATTAGCCTACGTTTGAAGGAGATCATACTGCAGGAGAAAAATGAAAACTCTGAAATTGGACCCAATAGACGAATCCAAAATCCCTTTAGGCTAGCTTGTGTCAGCTGAGAACTTAGCACTGAATGAAAGTGAGAGGGCGACTGAAATTTCTGTGAATTTTAGAAGAATGTCAGCCTGGGCTTTTTCTGGCTCATGTGTTTATTTTGTTCCAGACCTGGATTTCAACAGTGTTTCAAAGACCTTTTTCAACTAGAAATGAATCTCTTCGAATAGAACCAGAATGAAATCAGGAACAGGTAACACCCTGTATTTTAAAAGTGTTGCAAATCTCTGGTGAACTCAGCTCCATTCAGTTAACAGTCACCAAGCATTCACTCTGTGTAAGGCATGCTCTAGAACAGTCCTTCATACAATCTCTAATAACAGGAGTATCTATGCTCAGAGCAGGCCTATTGCAGTAGGAATCTCTCCTACAAAAAGTATTTCCCCAAATCATCAATAGGTTGGCAAGAGAAAGCGGTAAGTCATTGGATTCAATCTGCTTAAGACTGGGATTGTAAATACCAGTGGGATTGAAAACTTATAATTCTAATAAGTATGGCCATCTGGAGACCGTCCTAAAAGCGTGCAGTGAAATTCACAAGACTCGAGGCTTGCACAAGCCCACGGAGTGAGGTGGCCACGGCGTCAGACACTGGGAGCACTCACACACGGCCGTGCGTCCCCCTGGAATGTGAGCCTCCCTGCAGTTCGGCTGGGGCTCGTGACTAGTCCCAGCCCGTGGAATATAACTAGAAAGGGCATCCGTCATCCTCCGTTCAGGAAGCTGATCTTTCTCCTCAAGGCCCTTTGCTCTAAAATGAGGGGAAAGTCAGCCCACCCACATCAAACTTTGGGTATGTATCAGTCCACGAAGCATTTGGGGATTGATTCATTAGTGAACCATCGCCTAGCCCCAGCCTGACCCTGCAAACAATAAGATCCCAGCACATGCTGTACCTCTGGGCCTGGTGTATGGGAGACTCGTTACCAACACACTGGCCTTCCCGTGAAAGGAATGGGGAACACGGCCGCCCCAGTCGGCCACGTGGATGTAACATGGTCATCTGCCTTGCCTACAATGTCAAGGGAATATGAAGACTTGGGGTTTCCATCCTGCAGTTTGCTGTTGGGTAGGAAGACTTACCTGCTGGCCCAGGGGGGCCTCTTGGACCTTGAGTTCCAATGCCTGGATTTCCTTTCTCTCCCTTCACACCAGTTAAACCTAATTAAAAAAAAAAAAAGGAAAAGAAAATTCCCCTTAAATGAAATCTGGGTAGTTCTGTTTCCTGGGCCTCACAGGATCTCCCTGATGAGGACAGGATGGCGGCTGACTGGGGTTATGTTACCACGGGACTTTTTAAATTGAATCCTGACNCCGGAGCCTGAGCACCACAGCTGCTGCGCTGTGAGAACTCCGCCCCTTCCCCACTGACTGATGACCCCGTGAAGCCCCGGACGGCCTTCCGGCCTGACAAGGAAGCATGCACTCTCTCTGTTGTTTGATTAAAGAATAAAACTTTACTTCTGAACTGAAGAAAAATATGTTTATAAAAAAACTGTGAAACAATGTGAAAAGATTTATGAAATGAAGCAAACAAACTTTATACCAAAGTCACAGCTTAAATTTTTTAATCTACAAAGAAAAAAAAAAAAGAGAGAATACTGAGTTCAAGAATGCTACAGTAAGGAAATATTTAACCAAAATATGATATATCTAAACAGAGGAATATTATGTAGCCATTGAGAACTGACTGTGTAAAAATTATAAAAAGATATCTATGTATGGAATGGTAATACAGCTCAAAGCATAATTATAGCTAATTTAATTATATAGGCTAAACTTATGATGATTTTTAAGCAGAATATTGAATATATGATTCATGAGGAGTCTAACCATATAAAAACTAAACCAATTTAAAATGCATGCATAAAGGAAAAAGGCCCTAAATAACTACAGTAAATTGTTACTAATGATCATGTTTGGGCTGCAACCCTTGAGTGCTTTTCTTTCTCTTCTTTTTTTATGTCTCAAATTCTCTCTAATTAAGGAGAATTACTTTTATAATAAACAGCATTTTGATTGACTGGTTGAGTAACAATAGCATGACATACACACAGACACACACACACAGATGAAATAATAAGGAGTGGAAAGTAAGGGAGAACATTACTATTCAAACACCCTTCTCGGCTAATGGTTTCCAAATTTGTTTTCTGATAAGGCTAATAACAGCCATGTGTTATGGCAGGTAGCAGCCCAACCTAGCCAGAGAACCACTCAAATGATTCTCAAGCCACAGCTACACTTTGGCTGTCACTTCAGCTCTGGCGACATTAGCGGGAGACAGCAGCTGGGTGAGATGGTATGCAATTCATGAACAGGAGAACTCAGAACTAACTCTACACTTATTAAAAATCCAATTCCTTGTGCAGTTTTCAGAGTGCATTCACAGGCTTGCCAAATCTCACCTTTGAAATCAAATTTCCTTTCTTCCATGTGCTGTTGCAGATTTAAGTCTATTGTTTGCAACTGAATTTTGTTTTTTAACTGCAATGCATTCAGGTAAGTCTGTTTTTGCTGATGCATTAGAAAAACCAGCTCAATGGAGGCCCACTGATTCACCGCATGGTGGGTACGTGTCTTTTTGTGAATAATTTATCATTTGCCAGCATGAAGGAAAAGCCCAGGGCACCAAGGAACAGGTCATTTCCCCTCATCTCTCTCTCCAGCAACTGCTATCACAAGAAAAAGGCAGCATCAGCCTAAGTAATATTCCTTCACCTGAGACCCAAATACCAACAGCCACTAATGTCCTTCTGACTGTTACCTCCTTCCAAACAGTTTCCCCAATTGGAGGTTCAGTCTGGCATCTGTAAAGACACAGGTATCTTTATTCCTCCTTCTTCTCTAATGCAGAGGGCGGGATGCCTTTTAATACCCCATTTCCTAACATATGAGGATACAGTATATAAAACCTGCCATCTGGCTCTTTCTTTTTTTGATGAAGCCATTTACATTTTCTTAGTATAATTAGTATTGCACAGTAACTTGTCAATACTCTTCTGCCATGACACCAAGTAACAGTTTACATATACCTGCAACTGGGAGGATTTATTTGTTCCTTCATGCTTTCAAGTGCTGGCCAGGGATAATTACCAGGGAGATTATTACATGGTGTTGGGTTAATTAAATATGATAAAGGCATTTGCCTGTGACATGATGGGTCTGTTTCAATCTAAATGATATAAAATAGTCAGACTCATTGAAAGCAACATGGTGACCCCGCAGAAGATTAGACCCAGCCAAAATAGAATCCTGCTAATGATGTTTCTGAATTTGATGTTCTATCTCGATTTCACTAGCTGTCTTTTTAATCAGAGAGATGTCATTACAATGATCGCTCCTGAACATTCGTGCTCAGCCCTCATGAGAAAGCAGGGACCTTCAAAGTACCTTGAAATATTGGCAAAATACAAAATATTAAAGGCATAAAAGTGAGTCTGCTGACCCTGAATTGCTTCTGATCTTCTTGTTAGACTGAATAAGAATCTGTCTTAATTGTGGAAGTCTGCTTGGTTAGGGAAGTAAGAAACATGAAGAGGTAAGAGACTGATGTCCAGCGGCTGTTGGACCCTTTCCCTCTTGCAGAGGAGATATTGCTGATGGTGGTGGTTTATTGGTTCAGTCGTGTCCAACTCTTTTGTGACCCCATGGACTGTAGCCCACTAATTTCCTCTATTCATGGGATTCCACAGGCAAGAATACTGGAGAGGTTGCCATTTCCTTCTCCAGGGCATCTTCCCGACCCATGTATCAAACCCGCATATCCTACATTGGCAGGCAGATTCTTTACCATCTGAGCCACTAGGGAGGCCCAGTGGAGTTACTGCTGGCTTATAAACACATGTTAAGCACTAGGCTTGAAGTCTGAGGGACAAAACTTTGGGTACAAAGTGTTCTATTTTAGTTTTAGGGCAAAAGGAACAGAGGTTGATACTAAACCATATTTTTAAGACAAAAATTGACCTTATATCATGAACATTCATGGTGAGATGTTACCATGGTATGGTGGTAAAATGGTAATAAAATGGGAAAAGTCTCCAGTTCCTATTTTCTTGGTAGAGTTGGTGGGCATAGCTGCTGCAAAGCCTAGTGGCTGAGATGGTCAATTCAGTCAAATACACATTAAAATCAGGCCCCCAAATATCGATAAAACTAATTGCTACAACCAGTAGTCAGGGGAGAGGCGTCATTTGCACTCAGTGGGTATCTACTGTGGCTCCTGTGTGCAGGTCACCACAGGGAACAAAATAAACACCTTAAGAAACTTTGTCCCAGTCAATAGTAAGAGACTTCTTTGCAGTTTATTTGAGAAAATGAGACGTATGTTGCATGACTGTGTAGCAAGGAGAAGCACTCCCACCGGCCATGAGGAAAATCAATCCAGTTATTTCATACTTAGACAACTTACACATGAGAGCAGTTAGTCCTTACAGCTTCCCTCTCTCCCCTTCTGAACCATCAGCCTCAACTCAACTCACATCCATCACTCAGACAGAGCTGATCCTCTCAGCTCTTCTTCTCTCTCTCTCTCCTCACTCCTTTCCTCTTTGGGGTCTTGCAGGTACCACTCTGGTCTTGCTTAATTTGGCTCTTCTAAGTAAAGAGTGCCCCTCCCTGGGACACTCAGCTCCTTTCTCCATCCCCTATTCCCTCCTAGTCCACAAGCAGGACCGCATCACCAGCAGCAGCGCCCATCAGTGAGCTGGGAGTTCTGTCCAGAGCTCAGGGAGAAACTCGTGGTGGTCCTCAGAGGAGTCAGGGAGGTGCTGGGGCTGGAGATGAGCCCTGGAGAGAATGCTGGAAAGGGATGGCAGAGGCCAGGGTCTCATAGGGAGGAAGACTACGAGCAAAGGCCCTGAGCTCATAAAGCAAGGGCCAGGGACCATGAGACAAGTGTGCATGGCATAGGAATTTAAGCCTAACACAGAGCAAGATAAAATGAGAAAGACTTTGCTGGCAGGAACTCAAAAAGTGTTGTTTGTACTCTCAGAGGGTGCATTGGTGCAATGAGGGTTAATGTTAAAAACATGTTGAGTGAAGGAAGCTTTGCATAAGAGTACATGCTGCATGATTCCACTTATGCCAAGTTCTAGAACAGAAAAAAGCTAATCCATGGTACCCAACAATCAGAGCAGTGGTTGTTTTGGGGTTGCTGGGGGAGTGTCAGGATTGGCTAGGTAGAGGCTTGAGGGAACTGTCTGGGAGAATGAGATTCTTCTACATCTTGACAAGGGTTTAGGTTCCAAAGATGTGTGCATATGTTAAACTCGGAGAATATACACGTAAAGTTTATACATTTCACCATGGGTAAATTTTACATCAAAAGAGAAAAAAGTTTACACAAATACTAGTTAACAATATGCATGCTAAAGTATTTAGAAGGAAGGTATATTAATGTCTACAATTCACTTTGAAATTCATCAAATCAAAACCATGGGGTGGATTAATGGATGGATAGAAAGATGCATGGAGGGAGAGAGAAAGCAGAAATGCAGGGGATAAAATGTTAAAGTCAGAATCTAGATGGTGAATGCACATGCGCCAACTGCAAAATTCAGCTTTTCATTAGGTTTGCAGACTTTTATAATAAAATGCAATTAAAAAAATTGTATGTTGGCTACAAATGAGCCTTGAAGATAAGGTAAATATTCTGTTTTATCATCAAAGGACATCTCACATTTTGCACTGAGGAATGCTGAAGAAAAGCAATTGAGGGGGAGGGGGTGTTTAGTCAGACCTATTGGAACTTACTGAATAATGGATAGTATATATTGGATAATAATAATAGATAGTAAAGACAGCAACAACCATGGCTACCGTTATTATTGCCACATATTGACTGCTCTTTCTGTGTCTAGCATTAGGCTAAGTGCTTTTAAGAACCATCTTGTTTAATCCTGTAACAACACTGAGAGAGAGAGAGAGAAATAACCCTGATTTTTCATGAGGAAACTAAACTTCTGTAGATTAACTGATTTATCTGTAGATTAACTACCAAAGCTAATCAGGCAGAAGGTTATGGAGCTGAGGTCTGAACCTAGGCTTGGGCAAGCGTATACTGGGGACGTGAATAGCACCCAGTGTGAACTCCACTCCACCAAATGCAGGATCTATGTAGCGCCTTGGATCTTTGTGACAACATTCAGTTATCCTGGGAAAGGCAGTGTTTCCCTAGTCTGTCAGACCTCAGACCTCCCCAGAGCTAAAGGGGGAGTTTCAATGCTTCAGAAATGATCTGAACCTGGTGTTAAATATATCAGCTTTGTATACAGGAGTTTTGTAAATTATTCTCAGTGCATTTCGACGTAAATTCCATAAATTTTCCTTGACTTAAAAAGAGGCTGCAGAAAGCGGTGGAGATGTAGGCATAGTGAACAGACTCGTGGACACAGCGGGGGAGGCGAGGGTGGGACGAGCGGAGAGCGCGGCGGGACACACGTGCGCTATCCACGTGAAACAGACAGCCGGGGGTTGGGGGGTGGTATGACTCAGGGAGTTGAAACCTGTGCTCTGTGACAACCAGAAGGGGCGGGATGCATGGGAGGTAGGAGAGAGGTTCAAGGGGGAGGGGACATATATATGCCTATGGCTGATTCATGCCGATGTGCGGCAGAAACACAACAGTGTAAACCAATTATCTTTCAATTAAAAATAAATTAATTAAACATACACACACAAACATGAAAAAAGAGGTTGTACTAGACATTTCCCATTTTAGCAGAAGCCTAAGAAGACTCCAGCCTTAGAAAAATAATTTTAATGGTAAACTTTCAGATAGTGAAGTGGAGTGATGGGGAAGATATTTGGGGGTAGGTGGCTCTTAGGGACACTTCATTTCTTAAATTTGACAAAAGAAACATTGGTATAGGATAAAGAGTCATTGTGTATTCCCTAGGAAATTTCATCTTACATCCTGATTTCACATAATTATAAGGAGGTGATTTTATGAGAAGTTATTTAAGCCCAGTGAAATTGGTTCTTTTTCATAATGAGGATGATTCCATGTACTTCTCAAGTTATTATAAGGCAAAACACATGTCTGGGAACTCACAGGGTCTGGCCCTGTGTAGATTCCTAAATGGAAGCTTATTTCCTTCTTGCTCCACAGGAAGAAATGACACTCAGAGAGTCGGACCATGAAACACTCCTCAGAGTTATGTGTAACACTGGAATTAGCAATTATGCTTTCCCCAGTATAACTTCCCATTGGGAAGTTCATAGTATAATACATGCTTATGAAGGCAATTATTCTCTTTATGCCACATGATTTTCTTGTAATAAATACCATTCACAATATAGATTCCCCATTGATAATGGTACCAGGCAGTGCCTGCACTGGGAAGGAGCAATGGGGTGATTGGCAGGGAGCTGTTAGTGGGTTTTCAGTCAAAAACAATGTAGTCTCTGATTTTGACAGTTAAAATAGAAGGAGTAGGGAATCAATCTCCATCTAAGACTTTTAGTGCTGGGCACTCAATGGAAACTGTTGAGTTGAGCTGAAGATGGTGGGGGGCAGCTTTTCACAAGATGCATAATGGCAGTATCTTTGCAAAGAAACTCTTATGGTTCTAGAGGAGCATATAGTCTCAGTAATTGGGGACTCAAGAGATGTATAACCAAAAGAATTATGAAATTTTATAACTCAAAATGCCCAAACACTAGTCTCTTTAAACAGTGAAAGGAAAAATGATATTCATTCTGCCTGAGGCATCCATAAACTATGTAAAGATAAGGGGGTTCCATGAAGAAATAAATGAATTAATTAAGAATGAGTGAAGTGACTTTGAGTGGGATTCAGCCTCAGAAGATAAAGGGATACACAACCAAAACTAGTTCCATAATGATTCATATCCTCATTCATTATCCAACACCTATTTATTGAGCATCTACTATGTTCCTAGTCTCATGCTATGGCCTCAGATATAATGAGAAATAAATGGATGCAAATTGCATTTTATAGTATTTAGCCCCACAAAGGAGGCAAATTGGACTTCAAAATTCCCTCTGCACTCTCACATCTACTTGTCCAGAACCCTCACATTTTAAAGTTCCATTTCTAGATGTAGATTTGAGTTCTTCCTTTCCACGTTTCCTCCCAGTCTTGTCATGGGGGACAGGGAAGAGAAAAAACCTAGAGAGACAGAAGCAGAACTTTCTCCAGCAGGTCAGAGATAGAGGAGGGCTGTTTGCATTCTCTCTTTCCAAATATTTGATTCTTTTGTTTTCATATGTGCAAACCTGGAAGTGTTACTATTATCCAGATCCCAGACCCAGATTATTGCTTTTCAAGCATTATCTCACCTAATCCTCACTAGAAGTTGCAAAGTATGTATTATTTATATTATTGTTATTGCTCGAATAGTTATCCCTCATTTAAAGATGAAGCAACAGGTTGCATCTTTTGCATTGTCATAGGGCTGTAAATTAGGGCACCTAGAAACTGAACATTCTGTCAACTATTGGGTTCCCAAAACCATGGTCTTGGTCTTGCCACTCTTGCTTTCCTTTTAAAACATACGGGCACATTTATGTATCTATTGAAAGCTATATCTATTAAATTTATATATTCATTCCAGTCATATCCTCATTTCTTTCCATAAATATTTATCAAATGCCAAACATGGGCAAACCGTAAGGTAAAGACTATCTTTTGACTTGAATTGTTGAAAAATCACTCAGATCTTCATGTGTATCTTCACATACTTTCAAAATTCATTTGACAAACGGTTACTGAGTGCTCACTATTGCTCTCCTAGAGCTGGGGACAAAATGGGGTCTGAAACAGGCAAACAGCCTGCACTGATGCAGCATGCATTCTAGCAGAGGAAATGGAAAATAAACAACTTTTAAATACTACATCATGACGTGATAAACACTGTATAGATAAAGCATGGTCAGAGGAAAAGAGTGACTAGAAACAGAATGAATGATTTCTGTGAAAAAGTGACATTCAAGCAAAAACTAGTTAAAAGTAGTAACAAGGCATGAGGCTATCAGGGGGGGTGCATCCCAAGCAGGGAGACTTGCATGCGCAAAGGCCCTGAGGTATACTCCAGGACCAGCAAGGGGACCAGTGCTGCTGGAATCCCATGTCCATGCTCTGAAATACAATCTACAAATGCCAAGGTTACTTTCTACACAGTTGTACCAGGAACATTCTGCTTTGTTCTTTCCATTTTAGAGCAGTCCATGTACCTCCAGGAGAGTGCTGGAGATAAACATTTTTCCTCTGCTTTAGTTACGCCATGACAATGGCTGGATAATGAAGAGAATGCCCACACAAGCCACTCAGGGCCTCTCCAAGAGTGATAGCCTGCTGATTAGTGAGATATATACAAACAGACACAAAGAGAACTGAACTCTCTTCTTTTTGCAACATAAATGGTCTTTGCTTTTAGTTCCCAAGTCTTTGTTCACCACTTGCCAGGGAATCCCTCCCTCAAGTCCAGCCTACTGTTTGGCCGGGAGACTTTAATCAGTAGACATGGAAGAAATGACACGGCCAGGAGCATGGCCATCACTGAGCAGCCCGAGACAGGAGGAGCTGCAGATAAAAGAGGTAAAGCTGAGAGTCTGGCTTCTAATTAGTGGGAAATTAAAGTTGATTTGCATTATTAGAATTATGGACTTAGGGGTTTATTAAATAGCATCCTCTCATATATATTTTCTATTAATACTCTGTGGTAGCTCCAGTTAGCTTCAGTGTTTGAGAACTGTGTGCATTAAGAGATAATATTTTAGAAAAGTCATGGGTAAATTTTGTGCCAAAAAATACAAGCTTGAATAATTTTCTTTTTACGAAGTCACTACCAATGAAAAGGTAATCAATTCTAGTACCACAGAACTCTTAGAAATCTTGAGAATCAGAATAGCTTTGGAGCAGAGAGAGAAGCTTAGTGATCACTGCATTCAATTCTCTCGTTTTGTCTTGGGGAAAAGACAGAGACAGGGTGAAGTCTGAGGTGCAGGTCAGCAGGGGAACAGAAGGGAAACACCACCCCACGACGAGTCCCACTGCCAGCTGCTTCCCTTCTTGCCACTGACTTATGATTTCACTTTGCAACTCCCCTTGACACACCCCGTACAAAAATTCAACAAGCCTTTCAAGTGTTCAGATAGTCATTTTTCTCTGTCTCTTAGCTTCTGTACCCTTAATGCATATCTGACCTGTGAGAACTCAGTGTAAACAGAAGCCATTTTTCTTATTATCAAAAATTTTTGTATTTTCATTTTTTCCTGCTAGGGTTTATATATCAGTGTTTATATAAATAAATATATATAATCAGATAAGTAGGAGGAAAAACTTAGAGGCATCACTCCAAATTTCACAGCTTTGAGCCATTCTCATCTTTCCCCATCAAAACTATGTCACATTCTGTTCATGACAATGCAACTTGGAAAACACTAACTTAAACAAATGGAAGCTGTTGAGATATGAAGCATTTCAGTTAGTCAGTCAGTTCAGTCACTCACTTGTGTCCAATTCTTTGTGACCCTGTGGACTGCAGCATGCCAGGCTTCCCTGTCCATCACCAACTTCCAGAGCTTGCTCAAACTAATGTCCATTGAGCTGGTGATGCCATCCAACCATCTCATCCTCTGTCATCCCCTTCCCCTCCTGCCTCCAATCTTTCCCAGCATCAGGGACTTTCCTAAGAAATCAGTTTTTCATATCAAACAGCCAAAGTATTGGAGCTTCAGCTTTAGCATCAGTCCTTCCAATCAATATTCAGGACTGATTTCCTTTAGGATTGACTGGTTGGATCTCCTTGCAGTCCAAGGGATTCTCAAGAGTCTTCCAACCCACAGTTCAAAAGCATCAATTCTTTGGCGCTCAGCTTTCTACATGGTCCAACTCTCACATCCATACATGACTACTGGAAAAACCATAGCTTTGACTAGATGGACCTCTATCCGCAAAATAATGTCTCTCCTTTTTAATATGTTGTCTAGGTTGGTCATAGATTTTCTTCCAAGGAGCAAGCGTCTTTTAATTTCATGGCTGTAGTCACCATCTGCAGAGATTTTGGAACCCAAAAAAATAAAGTCTGTCACTGTTTCCATTGTTTCCCTATCTATTTTCCATGAAGTTATGGAACAGGATGCCATAATCTTCGCTTTTTGAATGTTGAGCTTTAAGCCAACTTTTTTCA
>SJYV01045328.1:11490-30081 GCA_006410875.1 Neotragus pygmaeus
TGACATTGTCAGGAGACAGGGATCAAGACCATTCCCATGGAAAAGAAATGCAAAAAAGCAAAATGGCTGTCTGGGGAGGGCTTACAAATAGCTGTGAAAAGAAAAGAAGAGAAAAGCAAAGGAGAAAAGGAACTATATAAGCATCTGAATGCAGAGTTCCAAAGAACAGCAAGGAGAGATAAGAGAGCCTTCCTCAGCGATCAATGCAAAGAAATAGAGGAAAACAACAGAATGGGAAAGACTAGAGATCACTTCAAGAAAATTAGAGATGGCAAGGGAACATTTCATGCAAATATGGGCTCAATAAAGGACAGAAATGGTATGGACCTAACAGGAGCAGAAGATATTAAGCAGAGGTGGCAAGAATACACAGGAGAGCTGTACAAAAAATAGCTTCATGACCAAGAAAATCACGATGGTGTGATCACTCACCTAGAGCCAGACATCCTGGAATGTGAAGTCAAGTGGGCCTTAGAAAGCATCACAATGAACAAAGCTAGTGGAGGTGTGGAATTTCAGTTGAGCTATTTCAAATCCTGAAAGATGATGCTGTCAAAGTGCTGCAATCAATATGCCAGCACATTTGGAAAACTCAGCAGTGGCCACAGGACGGGAAAGGTCAGTTTTCATTCCAATCCCAAAGAAAGGCAGTGCCAAAGAATTCTCAAACTACTGCACAATTGCACTCATTTCACATGCTAGTAAAGTAATGCTCAAAATTCTCCAAGACAGGCTTCAGCAATACATGAACCGTGAACTTCCAATTGTTCAAGCTGGTTTTAGAAAAGGAAGAGGAACCAGAGATCAAATTGCCAACATCCACTGGATTATCAAAAAAGCAAGAGAGTTCCAGAAAAACATCTATTTCTGCTTTATTGACTATGTCAAAATCTTTGACTGTGTGGATCACAATAAACTGTGGAAAATTCTGAAAGAGATGGGAATATCAGACCACCTGACTTGCCACTTGAGAAACCTATATGCAGGTCAGGAAGCATCAGTTAGAACTGAACATGGAACAACAGACTGGTTTTAAATAGGAAAAGGAGTATGCCAAGGCTGTGTATTGTCACTGTGAATATTCAACTTATATGCAGAGTACATCATAAGAAATGCCAGGCTGGATGAATCACAAGTTGGAATCAAGATTGCTGGGAGAAATATCATAACCTCATATTTGCAGATGACACCACTCTTATGGCAGAAAGTGAAGAGTAACTAAAAAGCCTCTTTTTGAAATTGAAAGAGGAGAGTGAAAAAGTTGGCTTTACCCTCAACATTCAGTTAAGTAAGATCATGGCATCTGCTCCCATTACTTTATGGCAAATAGATGGGGAAACTGTGGCAACAGTGTCAGAATTTATTTTTGGGGCTCCAAAATCACTACAGATGGTGATTGCAGCCATGAATTAAAAGACGCTTACTCCTTGGAAGGAAAGTTATGACCAACTTACATATTATATTAAAAAAAAAGAGACATTACTTTGCCAACAAAAGTCTGTGTAGTCAAGGCTCTGGTTTTTCCAGTGTTCATGTAGGGATGTGATTGTTGGACCTTGAAGAAAGCTGAGTGCCAAAGAATTGAGGCTTTTGAACTGTGAAGCTGGAGAAGACTTTTGAGAGTCCCTTGGACTGCAAGGAGATTCAACCAGTCCATCCTAAAGGAGATCAGTCCTGGGTGTTCTCTGGAATGACTGATGCTAAAGTTGAAACTCCAATACTTTGGCCTCGTTATGCAAAGAGTTGTCTCATTGGAAAAGGCTCTGATGTTGGGAGGGATTGGGGGCAGGAGGAGAAGGGGTCGACAGAGGATGAGATGTCTAGATGGCATCACTGACTCAATGGACATGAGTTTGAGTGAACTCCGGGAGTTGCTGATGGACAGGGAGGCCTGGCGTGCTGCACTTCATAGGGTCACTAAGAATCAGACACGACTGAGCGACTGAACTTAATTTAGGTTATACTGTGACAGTTTATCATAATCAAAACAGAGTCATTGGTCTTATTCATTGCATTAAGGGAAAATGTTTTTATCTGTTTCTAAACATGGAAGACTTTTAGTACAGGTATTCTGATATTCTGGTTGACTTTTACAAAACTCTCTCATTTAAAACAGTTGGGAGCCGTTTAAGGCCAAACCATTTGACTTCTGAGTATTTATTCAAAATAAATGCAAGAATAGTAGATATTATAACTAGTATGAAAACTGTAAACCTGCAAAATGTCTGTCAATAGGACAATGGATAAATATGTTTTGGTGAATGCATAAAATGTAACGTGGGTGTGTGTTTAGTCACTTCAGTCCTATCTGACTGTTTGCAACCCTGTGTACCATAGCCCACATGACTCCTCTGTCCATGGGATTCTCCAGGCAAGAATAGTGGAGTGAGTCGCCATGTCCTCCTCCAAGGGATCTTCCCAACACAGGGATCAAACCGGTGTCTCTTAAGTCTCCTGCAATGATAGGCATGTTCTTGACCACTAGTGCCACTTGGGAAGACCGTAAAATGGAATACTAAGCAACAAGAAGGCAGACAGTATTGCTGGATGTAACATAGATGGATCCAATATAATTATGCTAAAAGAAGTCAGCATAAAGGATCAGATAGCTTTATGATAAATCATACACATTATTTCACTTGTGTAGAGTGTACATTTTAGATATCTCACAGAAGTGGAATCATGTAGTTTTTGTACAGCTATGACTGACATTTCACTTAGCTACAGTTCTTCAGGCTCATTCATATAAGGCAGGATGTTCCTCTAAGACTAAATAAGATTCCATGGCATGTGTACACCATATTTAGTTTCATCTATTCAATTGTAAATGGGCATTCCGGCTATAAATAATGCTACTGTGAATGATATTGCAATGAAAACCAACCTAAGAATGGGAAGAGGAAAATAAGTAGCTGATGTTTAACAGATATACCAGTTCATCAGGTTATGCAAGATGAATAAGTTCTAGAGATCTGACATACAACTTTGTGTATATAGTCAACACTACAGTATTATGCACTAAATTTTTTTGATACAGTACGTCTCAAGTTGTATGTTTATCATAATACAAATACATAAATACATAATACCACATGATTTCACTTATACAGAACTCTTACTGTTGTTTAATTGCTAAGTTGTAGCCCACCAGGGTCCTCTGGCTATGGGATTTCTCAGGCAAGAATATTTCAGTGAGTTACCATTTTCTTCTCCAGGGGATCTCCCCCGCAACCCTCGCCCCAGAGATAGAATCATATCTCCTTCATTGCAGACAGACTCTTCAACACTGAGCCACCAGGATAAAGAACTCAGCAAGTGTAAACTAATCTGGAGGAAGAAAACAGCTAAATAGTTGCCTGGGAAAATGTTAGGAAGGGCCAGAAAGAGGAGTTAGAAAAGATCATTAGAACAGTTTTTCTGCTGATTAAGTTAATTTTCTTTAAGATAGAGATTATTTCATTGCATTTATAAATGCTCACACTTTGTTCCCTATTTATTGACTGTCAATTTTTTCTCAACAGTAAAGCTCTAAAAGCCACATGAACACATTTTTCAGGCCTTCTCTAGGGCTCTGGAAAAGTTCTGTTTTAAGTGAGACTTCTGGAAATTTACTTCCTTGGATTTACTATTAATATAAACCTATGATATTTATGAGATACAGCCAGGTTTATACTGAACAGTGTCTTGTTCCTTAAATGAGATAAGAGTTTGATCATAAAACCCCTTGAAGACAGGGACTTTTCAATCTCATGATTGCACAACAGCATTTATAACTGTGGCCAGAGATTCAAATATTTTTTATGAATCATCTCATATCATAATAAATAAGTGGCTACTGATTAGAAATTCATCTGTTTCTTATTCAACAATTAAACTGTAAAAGAAGAGGTATGGCTAAATGAGTCATCACATCTTAAATATGAGAAAACTTAGAGATTCATTTCTACTAGTTAATTTTTTATTTCCCCCAAAGTTTTGCACAAATCAGAAGAAAGTGTGAAGAGTCAAAGAAAAGAGATATATCTCAGGAGTAATTGAAAGATGTGCTTCAAATAAAGATCACACCAGCATCGGTGATCAAAGAGACTAATGAGACCAAGTAATAGATAGACCTGGGCAGAGCAAGTGCGTGCTGCCTTCAAGCTCACAGAACCTGCCCTCCAGGAGAATGAGGGCTAAGTTAGTCATCTAGTCAAGAATTCTTTCACACAGGTGGGGAAACTGAGGTCCAAAGATTTAGCCAAATTAACAAACTCATACATTGCCGGTTCTCTATTTATTGCATCACTCTGCCCTGGTAGCTCAGCTGATAAAGAATTCATCTGCAATGCAAGATACCCTAGTTCCATTCCTGGGTAGACAAGATCCCCTGGAGCAAGGGATAGGCTACCCACTCCAGTATTCTTGGGCTTCCCTGGTGTCTCAGACAGTAAAATATCCACCCATGATGTAGGACACCTGGGTTTCTGCCAGGGTCCAGCCCCAGTGGATCCAGGGAATTCAAAGTGGGGACAGAGTCGGTGTCTGGGAAAGGACTATTTAATTAGAAACATGAAGAGATTAGGAAAGGATAGTGTAGTAGGAAAATTAGTAGAGAAAAGATGCTGAATAACTTGGTTTACATGGAAAGCTAATAAAGTCTCAAGACAAGAAACTTGCACCACCTATGTGGGCCACTGGCACCCACTTGAATAGTGGAGGGTGCCCCGCCTTGGGCTCCCTCTCACATTGGTCTTAGAAGCCAGGGCAAGTAAGCAGACATGGCATGCCTCCATGCTCCAGATGGGAATTCAGCCAGAAGAGAAAAGAAGGAGAAAAGACCACACAGGGGAAACCAGTCTTTCCAGTGACTGGCCCGTCCTTTATTGTCCAGAAAAGCTTTTTGTACTTTTGGTTGTACATAGAGATCAATGGATAATACAAAATTGTGCAGCATCAGCAGCCGTGACTCTTATTGACACCAAGCTCTGTCTCTGCATACCTAGCGGTATACACAAGTCTTAGGTGATTTACATCATCCTCTGGCCAGGAGGCCTATTAGCATTTTATGGTCCTTTTCTGTTAAGGGTCTGTCAACCAGAAAACTTATTTGCCTTAAAAGTGTTGTTTTTTCCAAAGTCTGGTGCCACTCTCAGAAAGCACTAATTAAGGTTACATTTTTATATAGCAAGGACACAACAATTTATAACAAGAAAAGAGTACAGTGTTTTATAACAAAGAGAAAGTTCACTAACTCAAAAGTCTAGTGTTGCTAACATCAAAACTACTATATTCCTTTTTCTATATCCCAATTACATTGATTAATATCCTCCAGGTGCCTAAAAGATAAAGAATATGGAGGCCTGGCAGCAGTCATTGACTCAATAATGAAACTTATCACCAATATAATTTTTAGCTCTTTAGAAAAGGCTCTATATCTTTAAGATGTTTTAAGCTGTGTGCCTCTCCCAATTGAGGGGCTGTAAACAATTACAAGTTGTAAAAGTCTCTAACTGTCAGGCAAGTTAGAGAGCCATCAGAGGGGTTTGTGCTGGGACACCTTTTATATGCAGGAGACTGTTAACTGGAGCTCTAAGTTAACTGTTTTCAGAGAAAGGTGGTTCGGGATAGCCCCCTGTTATGTCAGAAGAGTGGAAAGCACAGTACAATAAAGCAGCAGACTATTTTGGGGGTAGATGCTCAGGAAAATCCAGGAGTACCTCTGAGGCCTGATATCAGCCTTTGCTTTTTGCCAGGCCCCCTTCCTCATTACCTTTGCCATGGGCGGGATTCCCCATGCTGGCTCCCAGCAGGTTCCATCCCTGGGTTAGAAAGATCCCCCAGAGGAGGGCATGACAACCAGTATAGTATTCTTGCCTGGAGAATTCCCATGAACTGAGGAGCCTGGCGGGCTACAGTCCATGGGGTCACAAAGAGTTGGACATGACTGAGCAAGGAAGCACACAGCCTTTTATTTTAATCTAGATTTAGTTCACACATTTTTTTAATGTGTGTGCATATATGTATTTGTTTCATTCTAAGGAAGGAACTGAGGAAGCATGTCATTAATAGAAAATTGATGTCATCACTTTGTCAAAACCTGTTACTTCTATTCTGTATGCAAAATACCAAGTAGGCACAGGCAGGAGTAGTATAAACCTTGCTTAAACCTTAGCTCTACCCACATTCTCCAGGTTTTTCCAACTCATTTGAAGGCAAGTCTGTAATCTATTGCCAGCAACCTGGAAACCTCAAAGACAAGATTAAGAACAACACTCCCAGTGAGTACTGGAAGGAAATATTTTTGGATCTAATACTTCATGATATCTATCTATTTCTATTTTATTAATCTCAATTCAGTGAATTGTATTGTATGTCACTAAAAAGTCTTCCAGGAAGCATTGTGAATATAAGTTAGGAATAAATTTGTGGACTAGTCTGGGAATCAAAGGCCTCATGCCAGTTGGTCTTTGTTTATTTCCTTAACAACTTTTGAGGTCATTGAGAAAGTAGATCATAATTAAATACCTGGCTGAGTTTAAAAAATTATATATTTTCAAATTGCATTTGAAGGCCTTTGAAGAAATTTATGTCTACTCATTGTGAAATTATTTTAAAGATAAGTCCTCATCATCACCATTGGAAACCCTGTTACAAAAACAAAAAAATATATTTAATCATTTGAAACTAATAAATGAAAGCATAGTTATTTAAGAATAAAAGTGATTTTTGGCAAGAGACCACTGTAGCAGTTTCTATGTTTTCATCCCCAAAATATTTAAATTATTTTATAAAGCATCTGAATGAGTATCGCATTATTTTAGCTAGCAAGATGAAGTTTGAATGTTGCATCTTTTTCTTAATGTTATTAATTCAGCAAATTTATCAAATTTATTAATGTTGAATAGACATAGATATCATACTTGGTCACTAGACATACATGGTTGAATATAGCAACCCTTTTTAGTTCGAGTTCAATCTATAGTGAAAGAAATGAAGTGAAGTTGCTCAGTTGTGTCTGACTCTTTGCGACCCTGTGGACTGTAGCCTACCAGGCTCCTCTGTTCACGGGCTTTTCGAGGCAAGAGTACTGGAGTAGGTTGCCATTTCCTTCTCCAAGGGATCTTCCCAACCCAGGGATTGAACCCAGGTCTCCCACATTGTAGGCAGATGCTTTACCATCTGAGGCACTAGGGAAGTCCTATAGTGAAAGAAACACGATGCTAAATAGAAAATTACCAAATACACAAAATAGAGGATTTTACAACATGTAGCTGGGAACAGAGAATAGGTAGCAATTACTCTATTTGATGGAAAAGCACAATTTTACAGTAAAACTNGCACTAGGGAAGTCCTATAGTGAAAGAAACACGATGCTAAATAGAAAATTACCAAATACACAAAATAGAGGATTTTACAACATGTAGCTGGGAACAGAGAATAGGTAGCAATTACTCTATTTGATGGAAAAGCACAATTTTACAGTAAAACTGCTTTTGTTGAATGAGAGATTCTCCCCAGAAAGAGTAGAAGTTTCCTTGGAGGGAATAGCAGAGAGACATTCCAGATAAAATAATGTGAACAGAGGCTTTGAGATGGGAAAGCCAATAGATACATTTAGAGAATAAATTGATAATTTAATGATAATATGATGATTTGATGATAATTTGATGTTTTTAGAACATAAAACTAACTAAAAGAAGTATCATGGAAAAGCTAGTGAATTAGAAAAGGACAATGTCATAAAAAGATTTATATGTCAAACTAAGGAATATGGATATGGTGATGAATACTAATTTTTAAGACCAACATGGATTTGTTATCCCAGTGTCTGATTCCTTATTCCTCCTTTTTTTATAAAAAAAATAAAAGAATTACAATTTATTTTAAAGACCTAATTCCCCCTTTTATTCAGTCCAAATTGTTTTGCTAGAGATAACTTCAACTAGGAATGAGAATATAACTTAGGCCTGATGGCCAGACAGTGTATTCCTTCCCCTAACAACTGTCTTTAGTTCATGAATGGATATGGCCTGTGTTGGTCCACTAAAAATATATTTCAGAAACATTACTGTGATGATTAAACAAGATAAACTAAAATGAGGGCCTAATCTAAAGTCAGAAATGCCCCTGAAAATGTGTTTGTAAGGCAAGTTCAAGGTTTGTATGGAAATACAAAAATCCTCGAATAGCCAAAGCAATCTTGAGAAAGAAGAATGGAACTGGAGGAANGGAAGGGCCTGAGAGAGAGTGTCTATCTAGAGTGTCTCCTCCTAAAATGTGGGTACTGAGTCCCAGATCAGGACTCTTTATCCAAAATATTTTTAAAAATTGAGATGAGTCAAAGTTTCCTTAGCTACATGAATATATATCTCCAAGGGATTATTCAGTGGTGTTTTCAATGTAAATCACTTTAAGAAGAAAAACAGGATTTGTAAATAGAATTTAATATGAGACATTAATAGACAGTCATCAGATAATGATTATATAGCCCCAACCACAGAAGAGAAAAACTAAATTTGCATCTTTCAAACTGGTAATTATTATACTTTCAACCTCATTGTTGGTGAGAGGGTGATAAGGGGGGAAAATCCTATATTCTGGTGACAGTGAAAACCTTGGCAAGTGTAATAAAATTTTTTTTTAATCTGATACTTTCCCCCTATTTTAATAGCTAGAATTCTAAGTATCATAATTTAGATAGCAATGTGGACAGCAAGTTTTATTGCATAGGAACAAAAGGTTCAACTTTGAAAACATAAATGTCAATGAATTTAAGGAAAGTTTAAATTACCTTGGATATGTTCATGGACATGACAAAAATGCCACTGTAATCATAACTATAAGGGTTAATATTTGAGATAATCAGTGTTCAATATTCATTGAATCATATATTCTTAGAAAGGGTTACTTACCAGAATATGCAAATATTTTAATCAATAAAATTTTACAGATGCAGAATATTCATGATATAGCAATGGGAATGTCTGGTTACAAGTGACAGTAGTGTGGCTGTTCAAGATNTCTTAGAAAGGGTTACTTACCAGAATATGCAAATATTTTAATCAATAAAATTTTACAGATGCAGAATATTCATGATATAGCAATGGGAATGTCTGATTACAAGTGACAGTAGTGTGGCTGTTCAAGATGGCAGAGTAGGACATGCGCTCGTCTCCTCCTGTGAGAGCACCAGAACTGCAACCAGCTGTTGTACAGTCATTGACAGGAGGATGCTGGAACACCAGAAAAAGGTACCCCAGGTCCAAAGACAAGGAAGAAGCTGCAGCTGCAGCTAGATGGTAAGAGGGGTGCAGTATGATAAAGTCAAATCCCATACCAGCCAGGTGAGTGACCCACAAACTGGGAAACAATAATACCAAAGTTCTCCCACTGCTGTGAAGGTTCTGAGCCCCATGTCAGGCTTCCCAGTTAGGGGATCCGACAAAGAGACTGGGATCTGACAAAGAGACTGGGGATCCCCAGGGAATCTGGCCGTCAAGGTCAGCAGGATTTGATTATATGACTTCCACAGAACTGGGGGAAACAGAGATGCCAGTTTTAGAAGGCACAAAAAAATCTTATGAGCACCAAGACCCAGAGGAAAGGATAAGCAACTGCACAGGAGAGTAGAACCAAAACTACCTGCTAGTGTTGGAAGGCTTCCTGGGGAGGTGTGGGTTGGCAGGGGCTCAACACAGGGACAGGGGCCCTGGCAGCTGCCGGCCAGGAAGGTCCCCTTTGGTATAAACCCTCTTGGAGGTCGCCGTTAACCCTACCATGCAGCCTCAGGCCAAACAACTACCAGGGAGGGAATGATACCCTACTCATTAGCAGATAATTGGATTAAAGCTTTGCTGAGCAAGGCCCTGCCCACAAGAGCAAGACTCAGTTTTTCCCATTACCAGTCCCTCCCATCAGGAAGCTTATACAGGCTGCTTAGCCTCCTCCATCAGAGGGCAGACAGAAGAAGCAAAAAGCAAAGTCCCACAGCAACTAAAACGAAAACTACATTACAGAAAATTAACCATGATGAAAAGGAGAAAGTTATGTCCCAGATATAACTGGGACACAGTTGGGAAAACAGTGGAGAAGATTCAAGAAATGTTTATCAAAGACTTACAAGAACTAAAGAACAAGCAAATAGAGATGAATAATACACTAGAAGGAATCAATAGCAGAATAGCTGAGGCAGAACAGACAAATGACCTGGAGGGCAGAATGGTGGAAATCACTGCCAGAGAACAGAATATAGAAAAAGTCCAGAAAGCACAGAGAGTCCCAGGCAGGATAAACCCAAGGAGGAACACACTGAGATGCATAGTAATCAAACTGACAAAAATTAAAGACAAAGATAAAACGTTAAAAGCAACAAGGGGAAAACAAAAAACAGCATACAAGGAAACTCCTACTAGCTGATTTCTCAACAGAAACTCTACCAGCCAGAAGTGAATGCCGGGATATATCTAAAATGGTAAAAGGGAAGAACCTGCAACCAAGAATACTCTACTGAGTAAGACTCTTGTTCAGATTTGCTGGAGAAATCAAAAGCTTTTCAGACAAGCAAAAGTTAAAAGAATTCAGCACCACCAAACCAGCTTTACAACAAATGCTAAAGGAACTTCTCTAGGCAGGATACACAGAGAAGGAAAAAACCTACACAAAATAAACCCAAAACAATTAAGAAAACTGTAATAGGATCATACATATTAATAATTACCCTAAATGTAAATGGATTAAATGCACCAATCAAAAGACATAGACCAGATGGGAGGATGAAAACATGTGCATTTACGCATTTCCACTTACCACATCACTCTGTTTGACCCCCCATATTGTTTGTAATTATTTTATATTGTTAGGTTAATCATGTTCCCATCATGGCTTGCAATTGTTATTACTTTTTGTTTTTGTTTGGATATAGATTGTGAAAACTGATAAACATCTTTTCCTATTGTGATTATGTAACTACTCAATACCATTGTATCATAATTGATCAACAGAAAAATATTAGAAATCTATATCACCAAAACTATGATTTAACAGAAAAACCTGTAATCACTTTTTAAAATCCAGATGCATATCAGAATTATCTTGAAGTTTTTGAAAAATACAAATGCCCAGGGGCTGCTTTTTTTCCTCCAGAGCTCCAGATTAAGTGTCTAATGAACAGTCATGTTTAAAGACAACTGGACTATATGATGATCTTTTGCTTTTACCTAATTTATTTCACTTTTTCTATTTCATATTCAGTGCTTCCATTTCATTTAGTTGATGCTTTCTAATTTCTCCAACTTAAAAAAAATTAATTTATTTATTTTAATTGGAGGCCAATTACTTTACAATATTGTAGTGGTTTGTGCCATACATTGACATGAATCTGCCATGGGTGTACATGTGTTCCCCATCCTGAACCCCCCCCCACCTCCCTCTCCATGCCATCCCTCTGGGTCCTCCCCGTGCACCGGCCTTGACACCCTGTGTCATGCACCGAACCTGGACTGGCAATCTGTTTCACATATGATAATATACATATTTCAATGCTATTCTCTCAAATCATCCCACCCTCGCTTTCTCCTACAGAGTCCAAAAGTCTTCTTTACATCTGTGTCTCTTTTGCTGTCTCATATATAGGATCGTCATTACCATCTTTCTAAATTCCATATATATGTGTTAAAATATTGTATTGGTGTTTTTATTTCTGACTTACTCCATTCTGTATAATAGGCTCCAGTTTCATCCACCTCATTAGAACTGATTCAAATGTATTCTTTTTAATAGCTGAGTAATATTCCATTGTGTATATGTACCACAGCTTTCTTATCCATTCATCTGCCGATGGACATCTAGGTTGCTTCCATGTCCTGACTATTGTAAACAGTGCTGTGATGAACATTGGGGTACATATGTCTCTTTCTTTTAAAAAAAAATTATTTATTTTAATTGGAGGCTAATTATTTTACAATATTGTAGTAACTTTTGCCATACATTGACATGAATCTGCCGTGGGTGTACATGTGTTCCCCATACTGAACCCCCCCTCCCACCTCCCTCCCTATCCCATCTCTCTGGGTCATCCCAGTGCACCAGCCCTAAGCACCCTGTGTCATGCATCGAACCTGGACTGGCAATCTGTTTCACATATGATAATATACATATTTCAATGCTATTCTCTCAAATCATCCCACCCTCGCTTTCTCCTACAGAGTCCAAAAGTCTTCTTTACATCTGTGTCTCTTTTGCTGTCTCATATATAGGATCGTCATTACCATCTTTCTAAATTCCATATATATGTGTTAAAATATTGTATTGGTGTTTTTATTTCTGACTTACTCCATTCTGTATAATAGGCTCCAGTTTCATCCACCTCATTAGAACTGATTCAAATGTATTCTTTTTAATAGCTGAGTAATATTCCATTGTGTATATGTACCACAGCTTTCTTATCCATTCATCTGCCGATGGACATCTAGGTTGCTTCCATGTCCTGACTATTGTAAACAGTGCTGTGATGAACATTGGGGTACATATGTCTCTTTCTTTTAAAAAAAAATTATTTATTTTAATTGGAGGCTAATTATTTTACAATATTGTAGTAACTTTTGCCATACATTGACATGAATCTGCCGTGGGTGTACATGTGTTCCCCATACTGAACCCCCCCTCCCACCTCCCTCCCTATCCCATCTCTCTGGGTCATCCCAGTGCACCAGCCCTAAGCACCCTGTGTCATGCATCGAACCTGGACTGGCAATCTGTTTCACATATGATAATATACATGTTTCAATGCTATTCTCTCAAATCATAACTTTTAAAAATGTTCTTTCTCAAACCTTTATGAAGAGTAGTAGAAAACTTTTGTATACATATATATAAATAATACATACAATATACACTTTAGAAAACTTATAAATTTTTGCCTAACTAAAAATTTTATGACATTTTGATTCTATTTGTTTGACTTAGTATATACTAACACAAGACCAGATTTCTAATTTAAAAAATAGATATGCAATGACCAACAAAGTTTACTGTATAGCACAGGGAACTATAGTCAATATCTTGTAATAACTTACAGTAGAAAATAATTTTAAAAATAATATATGTGTGTATGTATAATCATCTTGCTGTGCACCTGAAACATTTTAAGTCAACTATGCTTCAATAAAATATAAAGAGACGGAAAAAAACCCCCAAAACTAACGACAGGAGTGCCAGGAGGACCTGTACTGACTCACAGAAACAGATGTCTGAGACACACAGCAGGATGAAGAAATCCAATCCTTCACTCTGTTTTCTCTATCATTCCACTCTGCTTTCTATGCTAGCTTCATGCACAGGCAGGGTCTCTCCACAGACTAGCAGAGACATTTATCCAACACAGCAAATATCTTTCCTGATTGGCCTCATTTCTGTCACGTGCATAAATCCATGAACGTGAACGCCCCTGATTGGTCCACCTGAAGCTCAGGTCCGTCTCTGAGAAGAAAAGGCAAAACCACAAGTTAAAACCCGAGTAGAATTGCAATTGGTGACAGAAAAGCTGGTCCCCTACGAGGCAAACAAAGGAATGGACACCAAATACAAAAGTAGCAAATGTCCATTGGAAAAAAGCAGGGAGAAAATCAAAACACAGAAGATATCTGCAATGTGGTTCCAAATAATGTTTGAAATAAAGTTTCCATGGTGAGGGAGGGGAAGCCCTAAACGTAGCCTTATTCAACTGCTCTTTCTGAAGGGTTAATTTCTTATAGTGATCTTGAAAGCTGTCAATTTCTCGAAACTAAAATAATTCTGAGGAAGTGTCATTGAAGAAATGTATCTTTAAGAGCTGGTTTGGGCATGTTATCCAATATTAAGTGCCAGTTTCTCAGAATGCCTCATTCTCGTATCAGCGAACTCCTACCCTTTATCACCATCAGGTAATGTCAATTTCTCAGTCTCGATAGGTAAACTACAAGAGAGAGTCTAAACACTTAGTCCTTACAATTAGACTTACCTTTGTGAGTAAATCAAATAGTATTTCTCTATTAAATTCTGGAAGAAAAATCTCACCTTAAGCAACTTTAAATTTATACTTTTTACTATCATATAGAGGCAATAATTGAAGACGGCAATGGCACCCCACTCCAGTACTCTTGCCTGGAAAATCCCATGGATGGAGGAACCTGGTGAGCTGCAGTCCTTGGGGTTGCTAAGAGTCAGACACGACTGAGCGACTTCACTTTCACTTTTCATTTTCATGCATTGGAGAAGGAAATGGCACCCCACTCCTGTGTTCTTGCCTGGAGAATCCCAGGGACCGGGGACCCTGGTGGGCTATGGGGGCGCACAGAGTCGGACATGACTGAAGTGACTTAGCAGCATCAGCAGAGGCAATAATTATGCTTCAGATCTTCAGCCCTATAACTAAACTGAGAATGGGAACAGTATGAGAAAACCTGGAGAACAACGTGATCCTTATGGGCCGTTAGAGGATCAATGGGTTCCCTGAAATGCACACCTTTTGGTGAATTCAAGACATTTCTTCCCCTTAGGGGTTACTGTGATGGCATGAGTATCTGGAGCTTCCAGAAGTGCACAGAGTAGAGAGACACTAAAGAAGAGTGTCTCAGTAATTGAAAATCAACCTTCAGAGCACAAATGTAGAGTAATTTTAACATCTTATGTTGCAAAAATGAAGTCAAACTAGGTCTCAAATGACAGAATTCTCTCTCTATTGTAGCTTTCTGCAAATTTATACTTGCTCATGCCCTGTTTAGCCCTTTTTGTATGATTTTGCAAAAATGTTCAAAGATTTGCTGCATTGATATCTACTATATTTTCATGTAATGTCAATGTGAATTTATTTAAACGATTTTTACAGATCAGATGACAATTGTAAGTATTTATTCATTTAGTTTTGGACACGCCAGGCACAGATGGGATCCTAGATTCCTGATCAGGGATTGAACCAGTGCCCACTGGAGTGGAAGTGCTGAGTTTTTAACCACTGAAAGTGAAAGTGAATTCACTGAGTCGTGTCCAACACTTTGTGACTGTAGCCTATCCGGCTCCTCCGTCCACGGGATTTTCCAGGCAAGAATTTTGGAGCAGGTTGCCATTTCCTTCTCCAGGGTATCTTCCAGACCCAGGGATCCAACCTGAGTCTCCCGCATTGCAGGCAGACTCTTTACTGTCTGAGCCACCAGCCTGGAGCACCTGAAATGTCCCTCAGTGTGAGTTTAGAAGGAAATGACTAAGATATCCAAGATATGGCCACTGGTTTGACTGATTTCATTATCTGGTCCTTCTTGATTAGGATTAGTAGAAAAATGTAGAATATGGTGGGATACATTATTCCATAGATTTTCTTGGGAAGAGAAACATAAATCTAGTGAGACAATTGGCTGCATATCAGTAAAAACAACAGCATAGGTTCCAGTGCTCATTCCATGTAGCCCATACACACACACACTCTCTCCCCAATGTATGTTGGACTTGAGATCAAAGTAATATTTAGAAAACATTAAGGATATTGACCGGAGAAAGCAATGGAACCCCACTCCAGTACTCTTGCCTGGAAAGTCCCATGGACAGAGGAGCCTGGTAGGCTGCAGTCCATGGGGTTGCTAAGAGTCGGCACGACTGAGCAACTTCACTTTCATGCATTGGAGAAGGAAATGGCACCCCACTTCAGTGTTCTTGCCTGGAGAATCCCAGGGACAGGGGAGCCTGGTGGATTGCCGTCTATGGGGTCGCACAGAGTCAGACACGACTGAAGCGACTTAGCAGCAGCAGCAGCAGCAAGGATATTGACACAGGTATAGTAGCATATTTTTTTCATACTTAGGATTGAATAAGGTATGTTTTTCATTTCTTTTCTTTTGGCCGTGCTGCCCAGCAGGCAGGATCTCAGTTTTCCAATTGGGGATTAAACCCAAGACATGGCAGTCAAAGCATGGAATCCTAGCCACTAGACTACCAGGAAACTACCAAGAGTGTCTTTATTATACAAAAGAGGCACACAGGCATAAAGAAAATGATTGAAAGACTTGCTTACACAGAGACTGAATTACATACCCATATGCACAAGTGTACAGAAAACTTTGCCTGAAACAAATCACATAATAACAATAATTCCTATGGCAAAAAGACACCAAAAAAATTTTTTTACAAACCTGATTACATCTGGTTTAAAATAAATTACATTTAATTTAAAAATATGTGCAGTGTGAAAGTGCTTCTCAAACTCAGATCCAAGAAAAGTGTGAATTTTTTTTTTCTAAATTCAACATATCTGCATCAAAATTTCAACTCTCAAGGGTGGCAGCAAAATTTACCTTGGTTGTTATTTTAGGTTCCTTCAACTTATTTGGCCTCCCTGGTGGCTCAACTGGTAAAGAATCCATCTGCAACGCAGGGGAGCTGGGTTCGATCCCTGGGTTGGGAAGATCTCCTGGAGAAGGGAAAGGCTACCCACTCCAGTATTCTGGCCTGGAAAATTCCATGGACTGTAGTCCATGGAGTCACAGAAAGTCAGACACGACTGAGCAACTTTCACACACGCACATTCAACCTATTTTGGGCTTCCCTTGTGGCTCAGCTGGTAAAGAATCTCCCTGCAATGCGGGAGACCTGAGTATGATTCCTGGGTTGGGAAGATACCCTGGAGAAGGGAAAGGCTACCCACTCCACTATTCTGGCCTGGAGAATTCCATGGACTCTATAGTCCATGGAGTCATAAAGAGTCAGACACGACTGAGTGACTTTCATGTTCAAACTATTTTACATAATTTAAAAAGTCAAATTATCTGAATTTGTGTTACTAAATCAGGAAGTTTGGTTTCTTTCTCTGTATGTGTATTTTGATTGGCATCATTACAGTTTCTCATTCTGTTATAAATTATCAGTATATTGAACATAGTGTTGTTTGACTGTCACATTTCACACAGCTAAAAATCTAAAAATTTCACTTCCTGGTATATACCCACAAGGGTTGAAACTAAGAACTGGAACAGATATTTGTACATCTCTGTTCAAAGCAGCACTATTTACAATAAGCAAATGGTGGAAGTGTTCATCAGTAAACGGAAGAATAAACAACATGTGTTACGTACATTTAATCAAACATTATTTAGCCCTCAAAAGGAAGGAAATTCGAACATATGCTACAGTGTGGATGAAAGCTGAAGTCATTATGCTAAGGAAAATAAACCATCACAAAAGGATAAATAATTTCACCACATTTAAGTAAACTTAATGTGCATCATCTCAAGGGACACTAAGAAAAAGAACAAACTGTAATGGGATAAATTAGTAGTTTTGTTTTATTGAGAGGAGACTGTGCTAAGGACACAGGACGATAATCCTTTGCAATCTTAATGTGCATAAAGCTGGAAATTACCATTTTACCTTATCTTAATTATATTATTAACAAAGAATGTTAATATGTAATGAAGCAATCCGCATTCATTCGTCTTCTTATTCAAAAGTTTAGTACAAAGACACAGCAGAAAGTAAATGTATTCATCTGATAAACATTCATCAACTATCCTCACGAACTGCATTATCTTAGGGAATCTAGTGGGTAGGAGTCAAGATCTAGATTTTTATGTCATATTAGATAAGAGGAACAATCTGTGTAAATAGTCATTGTTGTATTTCCATGGCTTTAATTATAGAATGTGTAATGATCTGATAATTTACCTGGTGAAGAAGAAATACATTATGATGATTACATAAAAAATAAATATATTTACTGTATGTTGTAGAACCCCAAGATACTTGAGGTGAACATGATGCAAATGAGACGGTCCAGGGCACATATCCAAGCTAGCCTATGTGGAGAATTTCTTCAGCTGATGTCTAGAAAGGTGGTTTCGGAAGGTATCATGGTGACCTCAAATGTTTGATGGAATCCACATTCACTCAGAAATTACAATAAAAGTTATGAGTTTTCATGTAAAAGTGCTGTCTAGAGGCTTGATTTTCTTAGTCACAGAATTGGGGTCTGGCAGCACTGAACCCTAGGCCCTTGTTGATAAATGAGGACCTAGCTCTGAGTCTAAAGACAAGCATAGGGAATGGGATATGGAGATGGGCATGTCCCATGGATGTCCCTGTGGAGATGGGGATGGAGAACGTGTGCAGATTGGATTGCAATGAAATGTGTAAGAATGATAGGCACTCTCCCTCCCATCTTTCCCCACTCCTTTTTATTCCATTTTCAGTAAGTTATAGGGAATAATGATCAAAGGATCTCAAGGAATTTTACAAAGGGAGGGAGAAGTTGTTACCAAAGCTGGACAGACAGATTTCTTTTCTCATACTGGATCTCCAGCCACTTTCGAAAGTGGAATTTTCTCAGATGAAGCCACAGCTACAGCAAGATGAGAAAAAGAAATGGTGAATGAATGTGACTATGCCAGAAAGTTTGGATTCGTATAAACAGTGATGGCTAAGCTAAAACAAAGATGTGGAAGGGACAAATTAGAAGATTGGGGTTGGCATATACACATTGCTATAAAAAGTAGATAACTAATAAGGACCTAGTGCATAACACAAGGAACTCTACTCAATACTCTATAATGACCTATATGCAAAAAGAATCTTAAACGGAGTGGATATTAT
>SJYV01045329.1:0-13148 GCA_006410875.1 Neotragus pygmaeus
GAAGAAACTAAGGCTGTAGAGTTTAAATAGAATATCTATAGTAACACAGCTGGGTGAAACACAGCTAGATAGGAACACAGCTCTGGGGGTAGCTTTCACAGGGAGAAAGTGAGATCTCAACCAGCTTTTATAAATTGTGGGTATTCTTTCAACTACTCCTATTTACCACAGTAGAAACCATTCAAGTAGCCCGTGGTCGTTTTTAACCAATATCTATCTACAGTGAACATTTGTAAGAATTTCTTCATTTTCCTTCCAAATTTTCAATAATATTTACAAAATAATTAAACCTCAACCCAAACAAGCAAAAATACCTACCATAAATAGAAGTACACCCATAGTACACACTCATCAGTGTAAACACTTCTAGAACACAGAGCTCAGGTCAGGCCAGCCCCAAGCTATTTTCTCTTCTGGATTTAAATCTACCGCAATAGCTCATGAAGGCAGAGGCAAGAATTTTGCAGTTTTTACTATTTCTATTATATCTTGGCTGAGGGACTTCATGACAGAACTAACAGGACATAGGTAGTGAAGAAGAAGTTTAACATTATTTTATGTCCTGCAGCCCTTTTGCACTCATGTGAGCTGGTTGGAAAGTTACCAACACGCTACAAGTTATACCAGAGTGGCTGAAGGCCTGGTTTTTCACTGAGATACAGACGCACAGTGATAAACTCTAAAGCTAGGTGAGCTGATGCTGGCAGCTGGTCAAGCAGGCTCGAGAAAAAGCCCAAAAGAGAGCTCCCACGGAGATGACATGCCTCCAGAAATGGCTGTGAGAGCAATGTGTTTCTCAGAAGTCTGTGAATAGATTGTGTAAAGCATGGGGAAAGTTTCCCCAAAGTCTCTTGCTCCCCTAGCCTGTTTCTATCACCAAACTCAAGAAAGCTGAATTTGGAGCTGAGATGATTCTCAAGGGTTTTTAAAGTTGGAAACAGAAGGGGAAGTCCCACAGGCAAGACCGTGGTAACCCTGGAGGAAGGAGGTGGGATTACAGGTTCTTTGGCGCATTATGTAGGAGGTGGCAGGACCCACTGCCCTCCCTGGATGAAGCCCTTCCTGCTCTCCATTGGTAGGAGCAGGTCATCCTCACTCACTTCCTTAACTCATTTCATGACTGCAGGTCCAGGAGATGAAGACCCCAACTCTAAACATCCGAAAACGCCAGACAAATGTGACCCTTCCTTATCCCTTGATGCCATTACCAGTCTCCGTGGAGAAACACTGATCTTTAAAGACAGGTACTCTTGGTATTATATGAAACTTGCATGCGATGAACATTTCTGAAGTCATGTCTGAGACTGCCAAAACATCTCGTCAGAATTCCAAAGGAAGTGAAGTTAGTAAAAATAACAGACCTTTGGACAGTTTATTTATGTATATCAGATGAAATAAAATAACTGATGGATAAACATTTTACCTTTCAGTGGATAATCTTGGCATTGTACAACTTTCTTTCTTTACATCTTCTTCTTATAAAAATAACCAAATACATATAGGAATACAAGTTATTTATTTAACAAAACACAATAATTGAAATCAATTACTATATTAGTGAGTTGTTACTCATAATTTCACATGAATTCCTTTTGGTGTGGGAAAGCTTTGGTTCTGGTAACATATGAGCATGTTACAGCCTAAATCTATAGGTGATGAAAAACAAAATACCAATTTTTAATTTTGACACTGTTTTAATATCCTTATTTGTTCACCTACTCATTAATCCATTGTTTAATTATCTGTTAATTATCTGTATTATTCTCTCACCTGTGATCCAGTAGCATTCCTTCCTCTTCTACTATAGCTCCAATTTCATTTTGCTCCAGTATTTTCTCTTGTCTCAGATTCCATGAGATGTTGGGAGCACAGTTTGTGTCAGTCATGTTTTCTTTCCAGAACCCAACACAGTGCCTGGCATATTTGCCTGACACTTGCAAGATATGCAAAACTGACAAAGAATGATTCCAGCACACAGAGGACCTGGAGCCTTCACAAAGGCTCTGTGAGACTTGTAGGCTTCAGTATTTAGGCAGAGTTAGGACAGAAAGAGCTTGTTTAACTGACACTTTAAGGGAAGTGGAAATCTTGCCCCTTGACAGGTGGTAGGTAATGGTTGTGTCTGGCTTATCTGTAATGATGTGGAGACAAGTGGCTAGCAGGATAGAAACACTACACTCAAATGATGCAAACTCTGTGTTTTACTTTTGTGTCAGATTCTTCTGGCGGCTGCATCCTCAGCAGGTTGAAGCAGAGCTGTTTTTAACAAAGTCGTTTTGGCCAGAACTTCCCAACCGTATTGATGCCGCCTATGAGCACCCTTCCCATGACCTTATCTTCATCTTTAGAGGTAAGATTTCCACCAGTGAAACTTTGCATATGCCTGGAGCAGGCAGCGATGAACTTTAGCTACCAGAGATTTAATAAAATGATCATTGTCAAAAATATGTCTAAATTAAGAATCAAGTATAACAAAATGGAAGCCAAAAAGCACCCAAACCTTTCTGAAACCAAGTGTCCAACTGAAACCAAGTGTCCTCAATTTGACAAGTAAAAAGTCTGCATTATTACTCATATCCTCTCTTTATTTCTCTTATTTTCTCTTAAAAATTATTTGCTGAGAAAATGTTATAACAATGTACATTTTTTGACAATTCAANACCAAGTGTCCAACTGAAACCAAGTGTCCTCAATTTGACAAGTAAAAAGTCTGCATTATTACTCGTATCCTCTCTTTATTTCTCTTATTTTCTCTTAAAAATTATTTGCTGAGAAAATGTTATAACAATGTACATTTTTTGACAATTCAAAAAAATTATCCATAATTCCTCCTTCTGGAAGGTCAATTTATTTTCTCACTTTATTATCTAGTCCCTAATCATATGTAAAACATATATTAAACATTTCCATTCATAGTATGTATGCATTTTAATATTTTACTTGTTCCCTTGACATAAGTTCCCAAATTGCTATTCCAGCTGCATGGTCATAATTTGTATTAGCTACATAGATCCTACTAATGCTGTTTCTATTGTGTGACTATTATAATTAGTGCTATAATGAAGTTACTTTTTAGAGAAGCAGACAACTTTTGTACCAGTATAAAACTTGAGTTTTCAATCTAATTTCCTCTTCCTACTGTGCTGTTTATTTCTGTAGAAATCTTAATGTATTTTTAACCCAGCTCCGATCTTAATATTCAGAGTTAATAGTCAAATTAATTATAATATTCCATTGGCTATCCTTACATTTAGGAAATTGGGATCTTAATTTTTGAAGAACGCTCATACTTTTGTGTTCCTTAAACATGGTGACCACAAACATTGGCTGATTTATTTATAAATATGTAAAATGATTTTCTCTTTGCTAAAGTAAAGGTCTACATATGTGAGTTTTAATAGATTCCCTTGACTAATAAAACGATTCTTTCACTTATTCTAGGCAGAAAATTTTGGGCACTTAGTGGTTATGATATTCTGGAAGATTATCCCAAAAAAATATCTGAATTGGGATTTCCGAAAGACGTTAAAAAGATCAGCGCAGCCCTTCACTTTGAGGATTCAGGGAAGACGCTGTTCTTCTCAGAAAACCAAGTCTGGAGGTATGGCAGCCATGTTTTCTCCCCCATCGTCTCTCAGAGGGTGAAGTGAGCCTCGAGCGTCTCCTCTTGCTTAAAATTATCTCATGCATTACTTTAAGTGTTAAACCAGTCATTCATTTATGTTCCGTGACAGCTCCTGCAACTAGCCCCTCACACAGGCATTCAAAAGTCTCCAGCCTTCTTGAAAAATGCACTTATAATTCTCACACCCTCTGGGCCATGCTTTTCTTTCTTAGTCATTTGTTGTACGTAAGCCATGGCAAAGCTATCTCTCTTATTTTGACATGCTTGTTTCATCTTTCTCCTAGATTCTCTTTCTTGTCATCCTTTCCTAATTTCCACGCAAGTCCATCTTTTGGGGCCAGAGGGAACATAAGAATATGTACAGGGATAGACTGAGTGAGAGAGGGCCACAATTTCTAGTCTATTGGTCCAGTGCAGAAGTTGGCCAGGAAGCTGCCAGGTTTATACTTTGTAAAGCCAGACCCTTGTGAAAACCAAGTAGGACTGGACTCTCTGAAACATGTGTAGAGCTTAAGGAGGCATTGACATTGGCAATGTTTATGAACCCAAGTCAATTCAGGGATGATTATCTCATAGGTGTCCAAAACTTGGAATTTTTTAAATGGTAGCTTTACTTCCTCTACACACATACACACGTCCACTCATGCATGCATGTGTACACACACACTCCTGTATATATCATCTTTACCTTTTGACATCTTATTTCTGATAATGACACTCATAACTTTAAATACAATTAAATTAAATACAATCCTATGAAATAGTACTATCTAGGTTTTACGTGGTCTAGTGTTATTGTCCCTTTATCCTATATGAAGTCTGTGGTTTGATCAAGATGAACTGCTTACCATATCTCAAAAGCTTTGTGCTTTATCTCTGCATAACCTTCCCTTATACAATTTTCTTTGCCAGAGGTCTTTCCCTACATTTATCCTCTTGACATTCTATCCATTGTTTAAAGTTAATCTGAAATACCATTTTATGCACAATCTTTCTTGATCACCCCATTCAAAGGCTATCTCCCTTCTCATGTAATTCCTGTGACATCTCATGTATATTCTCTCATGATGTTTAGCCCCTATTGCTTAGTGTTACAATTTCATCTGTGTATGTCTTAGCCTTCTTTATGGTCCAATGATTCTTAGCTTTTACTTATTGGAATGTACCTCAAGAATATAAAAAACTCATCAGTAACAGTAGGAAGAGTGCATCATGGGAGGTTGTTCTCCTAGGCTGATTTCAGAATGTGTTGGTTGGCTAGAGTGTGAGGATGTGCTGGGGAAGAGGAGTGTGGAATATATAGTTACAGGAGGAGAAATCTATGCTCCCCACCCTCTCTTTATTACTACCATTTGCCTCTGTAACTTCCTTGTGCAGAAACTGAGCCTTAAATAGTTTAGTATCCATGACTGCCCTTACCAAGTTGTCTTACACATGGTGAGAGATCAACAGACAATTGTTCAATCCAGAAACATTTATTTGACTCTAAAAATGCTTTCCTAATAACCTACTTTTATAACAGCTATACAAACTTTGAAATGGAAATGAGTTTATAACCGTCTTTATAAACAAGGCCTTTAGGCAGGTCAAAATAGTCACCAGGTATCTACTACATACTCAGTATTATAATTCTTAATTTAAAAAAACTACCAGATGTTTTGAATGGACTTAAAAATGGGAAACTGTCAATTTTGAAACTTGCCATTATATCCACTGTATTATTTCTAAAGCAATTTACCTACAACCCACTTAAGAGCTTCTTTTTCTTATTATATAGCTATGATGACACTAACCATGTGATGAATAAAGACTATCCCAGACTCATTGAAGAGGTCTTCCCAGGAATTGGTGATAAAGTAGATGCTGTCTACCAGAAAAATGGTAACTATTTCACTGATCTTAATGGAGAGCTTCTGAAGCCCCTCAGTTAGAACTTAGATTCACTAATGAAAACCTTGCATAATTAAGGGATTACTTATTGTGACTACTTGCACAGTCAGCAAGTGAAAATTAATATGCTTACAATAAATAAGAGCTTAACTTAATGACTGCTAGTTCTATGAATAACAGATGCCAAATCTTAAACATGACTTTAAATTTAAAGATATTGAGGGCTTCCCTGGTGGCTCAGATGGTAAAGGATCTGCCTGGAATGCAGGAGAACTGGGTTCACTCCCTGGGTTGGGAAGATCCCCTGGAAGAGGGCATGGCAACCCACTCCAGTATTCTTGCCTGGAGAATCTCTGTGGACCAAAGCGACTGGATGGTTACAGTCGATGGAGTCGCAAAGAGTCGGACATGACTGATCGACTAAGCACAGCACACAAGATGCAAAACGTATTGCCATAATTAAAATCAGGGATGAATGGGGAGTATTTTATATGTGAAGACAAATAACATCATAAATATAAAATATTTTGTTTTAATTATGAAAAAGGACATTATCTCTAACTTGCAACAAATAACCAATACCAATAACTCACGCATTTAGGGTCATTCCCTGGAGGTCTAGACTGTGCTTTCACAGTTTGGCATGGCCAAAAAAAAAAAAAATTCAAACCTCAAAACTGGAACTCATGCCAATACAGCAATTAATTTGAGGTGACATTTTAGAAGAGCTAGAAACCTTTATACATTTCCCCCCTCTTTAAATTATAAGCAATAAATTACAGCATTAGTTGTGTTTATAATGTAAGCATTGAAATGTTTTAAAAAGTGAGTCTAACAGATTGAGATTTTAATGTTAATAGAGTAAAACTTTATTTTCAAACTCTGAAACCTTTTTGGTCTTTTTCTTATAGGTTATATCTATTTTTTCAATGGACCCATACAGTTTGAATACAGCATCTGGAGTAACCGTATTGTTCGAGTCATGCCAACAAACTCCTTATTGTGGTGTTAAGTGTTTTTAAAATATTGTTATTTAAACCCTGGAAAGCATTTGAGATAACACTTTCAGACATTTGGGGGGTGAATTATGGGAGAAGGAGAGATATCGGGGAAAGCTTAGTTCTGTGAACGAGCTTCAGTAAGTTATCTTTGACTATTTAGTATCTATACAACCATGCGTGGCTGGAACCACACTGTATTTTAAAGTCATGAAATTCATTATCTCGATGAAACACCTAATTCTTGTGTGCTATGTAGAGGCAGTAGCTGACAACATTCCCATCAAAAATGAGGCATATGGTGTGTCAAAGAGAGTTACTTAACATATTATTTATAAGAAAACTTTGCAAAGACATAAAAGCAAATACATTTATCCAATTAATGATTTATCTTTACTAAATGTTATAAAATAGTATGAAAATGAAATTTTGGGGTAGCATATGGCATCTGTACACAAAAATAAACCAGAGGGAAATGTCCACAGTAAATACATTTTAGATAACTTTCCAAAGAAATATTTGGATTTTGCACTAAAAATATTTGGAGCTACATGCCCCTCTTCATACAGACACTAAGGAAACATCACAGTCACTGATGAGAGGAGACAGAGGCTAGCAGTGAGGACGGAAGATGTGGCCTTTAAAGACTACTCTCAAAAAAGATAGTTATTCCTTTTCAAGTTTATAGAAGACAACGTGTTAAAATATTTCAGGCATTAAAATATTTCAGGTCTTTCAAAAATATCAAACTAAAATTGTTAACAAAATGATCTAAGGCCATAGCATCACTTTTTAATAAATCACTTGATTAAAACTAAAAGTAGTGCTTTACTTTTATTCTATCTAAAATTGTTTTAATTGTCCAGTTTACGTTGGATATATAAGCTATTTTTGAAAGAAATAGTTTAAAACAAATCTTACAAATTGAAAATGTGCATGTTAAAAAACCAAAGATATCTAAAATAAAGAAAACATGGTCCTCTTGAAGAATAAAATTATTCTTTTTTTCTCCTTTTTTTCCCCTTTAATCCTTGATAACTTTTGACAGTGCCTTTCACTTGGTACTTGTTGAATATATAAATGGCCTTGAAGGGAAGAACCATTGTGTTGAGAGATCATATTCATAAAAATTCAGGCAAAGAAAAGAAAGTGTACTGTATATACAAAGTGTATTAGGAATTGTTCATGTTGTTTATAATAAAAAGCTATTTTCAACAGACATTGGTATATGGTATATTTTTGTCTTTTGGTATAATTTTATATAAAATTATATAAATATGCGTTTTTACATATATTATATAATTTGGTATAATTTTTCTTCAAAGAATGTCTATTTAAATTGTTCCTTTTTCTAACCATATGTTTCTTGGTGAATGTAGCTCATTACTGTTTTTGTTTTTTGTTTCTTTGGTTTGTACAAAGACCCTAAATTCAAATTTAGCGTTAACTGTACCAGATTTTGTTGGCTCAGTTTCTGCTCAGGCTTGGCCGGGCTGGCACTGATGAGCCCCCTGCTCTGAGCCAGCTGCCCTAGACCGAGGCCACGGGTTCCTCAGTGTCTTTGCCGAGAGTGCTCCTTGGTCATGAGGAGGAGAGAGCAGGAGGTCTAAGTTCGGAAGACCGGGTCCTGATGCTGACTCTGTGCATCACTTCAGGCAGCTCCTTTGAGCTGTTTGGGCTTTACTTTCCTGATGTGTGAAATGAGAGGCTTAGCCGCTTTGGGGAAACGTGGGGAGGCCGGGAACTCTAATAAGGAAGATGGACACCATCTAGGAAACTCCACTGTTTCCTAGTTTCCATCTAGGAAATTTCACTGAGCTTAAACACTGGTCTTCTCTGTTTTCTTAAGCACTGTTCACTCCCAAATATTTAATAAGCACCTGTTCAATGTCAGGTACCTAAGATGCTAGAAAAACTTGACCTCAATCTCTGAAGAGTTTCTATCCTACTACGGAAACAATGCGATTAGAATTGAGCAGATTAAGTGTCTTTTCAAGGGAGCAGTGGCCACCTTTGGTGAGTGCAGAGAAGACTGTCATTTCCTTCCTCCCAGTGAGCCCCAGTGTCAATTTATATACTTTTCATTTTCTTGGACAATTTAATAGGATTCCTTATTTCTAAGTTTTGCTACTGGAGTAGAATATCATCCATCCACTCATCCATCCAATAGATAAATAAAATGTAGCAAATATTAATTCCTGTCCTGTGTCAGGAACTTAGGTCGATGCTGGGAGTACAGTGAACAGGAAAACCCCATTGCTTTCTCAGAGCTCACAGTGTATTTGGGGAGACACACATCAGTCAAATGAGATAATGATGGGAAGTGCTACAGGAAAGGAAACCTGTTGCTCCAAGGTCCGCTACTACGGGGAGTTTTACCTACTGTGCGTATGAGGCGTGGGGCACAAGAAGGTCACTGGGGAAGGGCATCATAAGGGAAGAGAGAGATCCCCAAGCTGTCATGAAAACTGAGGACTACCCAGGCAGTGCAGGGAGAGGGGCGGAGGGCCCCAGGCCACGCCTTCAGACTAGAATGGAACTGTTGGAACCCAGAGGAGAATTACAGAGGGGGTGCTTTTGGCTGCCCTGCACAACCTGCAGGATCTCAGTCCTGACCAGGGACTGAAACCTGAGCCACAGCAGTGAAGGCCCAGAATCCTAGAATCCTGGATGCCACCACTAGGCCCACAGGGAATGCCCCTACAGGGAGTTTTATGACGACATTGGTCGGGTATGGATGGATGAATTGTACCAGGGAATCCCCCAATCCAACCATGTTCCTCCCACCCTTCATGGTGCCAAACACAGACCAGAGAATCTCTCTATGATAAACCAGGAAAAACTTTCTCGTTTTCAAAGTCTATGAGTTAAAATTTTAAGAAATGGCTAGGTCCTTCTAGGGTTGACATGTGAGTATGTAGCTCTTGGTCATCGAGTCAGCTGATGGAAACACGAACTCTGAGCATAATGGGGGTCTGCACGATTCTGGAGCAAGGTGGGGACACGTCTCCTGCAGAGCAGGGGGAAGCCCCTCCGCAGTAAGGCCCCCCCTGGCCGGGGCCCAGTGGATCATGCCTCGTGCTCCTATGGTCACGTACCCACCTCGTCTCAGGTGGACGGCTTGGCTCTCGGGGAAGCTCCAGTGGAGGGCTTCTGGTTCCTCTCTGCAAAGGACAGTTGCTTTAGAACCACAGCAGCATCAGCGGCACCTGGGAGCGCGCTAGAAAGGCCCAGTCTGCGGCACCCCGAGCCAGGAAATGAGGGAGCTGTGTGTTAACAAATCTGATCCCTCACGGCACACAGTCCCTCAGAAAAGGCCATGCAAGGGCTCCCAAGAGAAACGACATGGGGGTTCTTGGGATTCAGAACTCCCTGCTACGATCTTGGGGAACCCTTTCCAGAAGATTCATAGCATATGCTAGTGTATCAAAGGCTACAAACAGTTCCGTGTCAAAGAAGCTGTTTAGCCTGTTGAACAAGGTTTTACAAATATATCAGAACATGAAACTCATTTACATTCTTTTACAGTTTTTTTTTTTTTTTTTTTCAAATAGTGAAAACTTTTATGTTTAGAATTAGCCAGCTGGACTCAGTTTAGATGATCCCAGTTTTGTTGGCAACATCCAAAGCATCATAGTCAGCAGCCAGTTGCATGTCTGCCTTCTTCTCTCCATCAGGCCTGATCAGGGAGCTGAGCTTAGCAACGTCAAGGTCAGCCCGTTTAATCCGGTGCTTTGTAGGCCCGCAGTGAATGCCAGTGTGCTGGTGTCTCCTATTTTCTTCGTGGTGACTCTGCGGGGAGGGGGAATTTGGTGACGGCATAGTGGTTGTTCGTTTGTTTCTCCTAGGGCCTCTCTTCTGAGGATATTTGGCCTACCTCCCAAGCCGCAGCGTCTTGGGCCTCAGGAAGGTGGGTGACATCCGGATCTCCGTTTTTGTGGCTGTGGGCACCTTTCAACCCTGCTTTCCTGGCCCTTGAAGCCTTTGCTTTGGCTTCAGCTTTGGGAAGGGCAGGGGTTTCCTTCTTCTTGAAAAGGCTACTCTATCTTTAAAAAAGATGTTTAACTGGATTTCAGAAAAATTTTCATTTGCTTTCTTATTTGCTTGTGTGGCCTTGCTCATGGATGGCTAGATTGATCAATAAATAGAGATATATGGTCAGGATTCTTTTCTAACTCCCATCTTTGCTCCAGTCTCGATTTCAAGTTTCCAGTCTGACTGGTGTTACCTGAATCAGTGTCTTTCCCCTGTGGCCAGAACACCAAATTCAAATTACACCAAATGTCTATTACACCAAAGTTTCCCCTTGGGAATGAGGGGAGTATTTAAAAAAAAAAATCTCAATACAAGTGGAGCAGTTCATCTTAATAGGCTGCGCTATGAAATATGTTACAGTTAAAATACAAAAAGCCTGTTCACACAGATATTCATGTGTGATGCAAGGAGACCAGATGAATGTTTTATGAAAGGTGAGACTGCGTTCACAAATAATAGAGTACATTTGCCCAGAGCTAATGCCATGCAGGCTACAATCCATGGGATCGCAAAAGAGCTGGACATGACTTAGCAACTAACAACAGTAACAGCAATGCTCTGCACTCAAGTTGAATTGCAGTTAGTAATGGTCTCTTCATCACATGTAAAGAGGGTGAAAAGTTTGAAAAGTAAAGGGAAGCAAAAGTTCATATGGTTTTTAAAAAGTAGCAGCTGACAAGATTCTGTGTTGGTGTAACAAATTTTGCCTTTGAAGTGATCCCGGGAGAACTTTCATGTTATTAATAAATTAAAAATAGTGTCTTCGATCTCTGAATCCTCATCTCAGAATAAACATGCCAGAACATATAAAGCAGATCTCACGGAAAGATAGTCGCCATACCTCTCCACCAAATTTAGTCCCAGTTGTAGAAAACACCTCGACATTTAAGGGTTGGTCGTGAGGCTGTGAGATTCACAATAGTTCCAGTAGGTGGCATCAGCCGCTCTCTTGAAAATGTTGAATCAGATGGTTTAATTAAGGAGCAAAACCAATGCTTGGTTCTCTAACGCAGGGACGGGGATTCTGGCCAGATCGCTGATGGCTTAATTGCTGACTTCATGCCACTGACTTTCAAATAGGGTTTAACAAGCTTTCTTGTTTCATTCCCGTAAGGAATTGAAGAACAGCTTGCTCTAGTTTTCTCAGTCACAGAAGTCTCCCTGCCATTCATGTCCTCAACTGTGAAAACTTTTTTCACGGAGAGGAGAGGCCGGATGGGGTGTCAGGCCAAGCCACCACGGCCGGACCTCGAGAGTCACCACAGGCTCCTGGGTGACAGACTCCAGTGGAAGCCGCCAAATGCACCTGCTCGCACAGAGAACGGAAGACAAGAAACCGGACCAGCGGGCAGCGAGGGGGAAGAAAGCCCCGAGTCACCAGACCCCTCACTGGGGACGATGTCAAGATCAGAGAAGGAGAATGCTTAAGGTTCCAAGATGTCTCAGCTTTTCTAACTTTTTTGGGTTTTATACCTACCTGATGGTCTAGAGTTCATGAAATGCTCGCTTAGGGTTTCTTGGCTGTGTTCTCCAGGCACTTAAGTGGGACCACAGCTATTCCGTTAATGACCTCCGGAGAACCAGAGATGTGCTACACTCACACCAACAGCATGATCTTTCCTGGAAGAGTTCATCATGGTATCTTGTTTGCCTTAAATGGTCACAATTATGTCCTAAATTTAGATGATGTGAGAAAGAAAATTTCTCTCCCATACATTTAAGGTTTGTGCTTACCCACTCCGGAAATAATCATTCAATAATTTCCCTACACATCAACTGAGCAAGAAATGAGCATAAGTACTTGACATCCAATGAGTCTGTGAGCCTCTCAAATCTTGGTTAAAAAGGAACTGGACTCACTTTGATGAAAATCCACCTGTTAGACTTTACATTTGCTTAGAAGTGAAGATTTTGCTACTTCATCTTCACGGCTTCATGTTGGATTAAAGAACGTCACCCAAGCATCCTTAGCTATGGCCCCACTTGCTGTGACAAAAAGACTTAAAAGAAGTATCTAAAAGTGTGTTTTGGGTTATTTCTTTGTTAAAGGTTACACAGACCAGTAGCCTTCCTTTTCTTGACAACCTTCCCTTTCCTTTAGCCGACTGGGTATTGAAAGCAGCAGAGTGCAAGCTCACAGAGCATTTCCGTCCACCTGAGGAGGACGCCGCTGTCTGTGGTGAAGCAGCAGCCATTCTGGCTGTGTCCTCTAGCCAGACAGCACCTTGGCTTCGTGAGTGCCAGTGGCTTGTGACTTTGCTTCCAAAGCAACACAAGGAGAAAGGAACGCTGTGAGTTCCAAGTAACTCGGAGCATGCGGGCACAGTGTATATGCTTATGTTGGCTCTGTCTCTGGCAGATTCTGGTCTGGATCCTTCTGAGTTAAGCAGAAGGCTAAGAAACAGCAGCTGTGCCTCCAGACAGGCCCACTTTTCTGAATCCACTTATTAGAATTTGTCCCATGATAAATAATATACTTCTTAATGTTACAGAACCCAGGTCCAGCTGCTCACCGCCCCAAAGCCAGTAAATAGGACAGATTGGTGGAAATGAGAGTTTGCTTTATTTTGGATGCCAGCAACTTGAGGGGAGGGGGTCAG
>SJYV01045331.1:5768-22012 GCA_006410875.1 Neotragus pygmaeus
GACTCGATGGACATGAGTCTGAGTGAACTCTGGGAGTTGGTGATGGACAGGGAGGCCTGGCGTGCTGTGATTCATGGGATCGCAAAGAGTTGGACGTGACTGAGCAACTGAACTGAACTGAGGACTAGGCTTAGGGGAGGCTGGGACCGTTTAACATTGCTTCCTTGCTGTGACTGTAAGCTGCTTGGCATAGGGCAGTCCTGCAGTTAACAAAGATCATTTCCACTGGGGACTGCTGAGGGCAGTTACCCACCTCTCTGTGTCTGAGAACAGTTGTTTTCCTGTTGTGTTCAGTTCCAGGGATTTCCAAGAGCTCGTTATGAGTCTGGACCAAGAGGAAAGCAAGCAAACACAATCAGAACGATCACAATACAGGTTTCATATCCTTTTAAAAAACATTTATTTTTATTTATTTGCATGGCTGTGCTGGGTCGTGGTTGCATTGTGAGAGGCAGGATCTTTAGTTGCGATATGCAAACTCTTAGTGGAGGCCTGTGGACTCCAGCTCCCTGACCGGGGATTGAACCCAGGCCCCTTGCAGTGGGAGCACAGAGTCCTAGCCTTCAGCCACCAGGGAAGTCCTGAAGTTTCATGCGATTTTAAGTGAGGCTTTATAGTGTTTAGGAAGGAGTGCATGCTTTGAGATGCTCCCACCAAGGGTTGCTCATGACAAGGGCTTTAGTGGGTCACCCAGTGAGGGTGGGGGAGTGCTTTCTTTTTTAGAGTTTCTCAGTGTTTTCGGTTGTGCTGGCTCTTGGTTGCCTTCCCTTGGTGCTGGGAGCAGAGGCTGCTCTCCCGCTGTGGTGCTCGGGCTTCTCACCGTGGTGCCTGGTGCAGGGGCTCTCAACAGGAGAGCCCACTCTGTGTTGAATCTGCAAGTGGAGAGGGCAGTGAGTGTTCCTTGTTCGTTCTTGTTCCTGTTGGTGGCCCAGGATCGCACCTTTCCTGTAAACAGATCACAGAATCTTAGTGTTACCACCTGGTTAATAACCGTAACTCCGTTTGAGTTTCGCCCTCCCTTTCCATAATTACGTATCCGATCTGAGAAAAATGCAAAGGGAATAATATTTTCTTGTCTCTGCAGTGATAAACAGGTAACTCAGAAAAATGCAGACAGCTTCTTAGCTTTGATTGAGCCCATAAATCACTCAAGGAGAACCACCTGGAGGAGGAAGAGCTCTGAGAGGGCTGCCCCGCCTGCCTCGCCTGTGGCTGGGACCCTCTGCTGGTGGCTCCAGCAGCAGCCCCAGTTTAGGCTTTTCCCCTGTGGTTCATGTGACCTTGTGTTCCCAATATTTACCAAATATTTGAAATAGTTTTCCCCCAAATTTCCTCCTTCATTTTCCCCAGGGCGCACATTCAGACCATAAAAGGCTCTTTTGAGATAAATGTTAAAATTTCACAAATGATAGTGTCTCTTAATGATAGGTTTTTAGACTTACATTTAACTGGGGCTTAGAGTAGTTTAATAATAGCCTAAGGTTTTCTAAATCTTTGATATTTTCCAGTTGCTTCCTTTGATAATCCATCTTGATGGAGAAGTCTTTACAGCCTGGATTTATTTCCTTAACCTCAGTGGTTATTAATCAAGCAACTGTTTCTTGCAATGACCTTTTTCTATGCAGTGAAGGATACCAAATAAGAGAAGGGAATTGATCAGATACAGTCGCTGCTTTCTAGACTCTCACATTGGGAGAGTAGGATGGCAAAGTGTAGCATGCGCTCCCCTGGAGGTAAACAGAATCCAAGGACATAGGGGCCGGCAAACTCACTCCATCTGGGTGGGCTTGGGGAAGGTTTGTGGAGGATGTGGCGTTTGAACTTGGTGTTGTGTTATTGGGGGGAAACAGGAAGAAGGGTAAGGGTTTGGAAGGGCATTTAAAATGCTGGAGGTTGGGACTTCGCTGGCAGTTCAGTGGGCGAGACTTCCAGCTTCCAGTGCAGGAGTTTGATCCCTGGTCGGGGGACTGAGACCCCGTGTGCTGTAGCCAAAACAATAAAGTCACCTAACAAAACAATTAAATTGTGGAAATAGCTTGAGTGAAGGCTTAGAAGTGAAAAAGCACTTGGCATTTGTTGGGGGAAGGGGTGTGATGAGATGTTCTGTGTGTGTGTGTGTGTGGGAGGGGTCATAGTCTTAGGGGGGGAGCTGCAACAGAAAATGGGATCTTTATCAGAATCCATGCATGTGGTCAGTACTGTCCTGCCCTGTAGTCACCGACAATGTTATGTTTTGAGCAGAACTCAAATGTCTGTCATTATAAAACAAAAATCGAGACGCAGTATATAGGGTAGTTAAGGACACAGGATTTTGAAGCTGGGTTGCCTGGATCTGAATCCTGAATTGTTGTGTGACCTTTGGCAAGTTACTCAGTCTCTCTGAGGCCTCAGTTTCCTCACATATAATATGGGGATAATAGTACCTACTTAAAAGTTTATTGTAAGTTTTTGGAAAAGGAAATGGCAACTCACTCCAGTATCCTTGCCTGGAAAATTCCATGGACAGAGGAGCCTGGCGGGCTACAGGCCATGGGGTCGCAGAGTCGGACACGGCTGAGTGACTAACACACGTGTAAGTCATTTCTGACAGGGCCTGGCCTTACAGTAGAATGGTGCACGGTATTAGCAACTGTGCTTGCAGTAAATGTTAGTAGTAGTAGTGATTAGTATTTGGGTATAACATGCAGTTTGATTTTTTTCCTCTGAGAAAGGGATTAGATTGGCCTTTCTGTAGATGATAGTCTGTGTAGTTTTGCACTAGTGAACTTGTAACATCCTTGGCCTGTAAGTGCATGAAGGCTCCTTTGGATTTTGTAGTCACTGGAAGAAAGAATGTCTGTCTTGAGAACCTGAGTCCTTTGCCCTGCAGTTGTCTAGCTACTGACTGCTTCCTGGGATGGAGCTGATTTTGTGAAGGCCAGTTGGTTGTGTAGCTTGTCATTTGTGTGTGTGCAGTGGAATTATAAGAGAATGACATTGTGTGTATCTGTAGAGTGTTTTGGTTACAAGTAACAGAAGCTGACTTGGGCTAATTTGAGCATCAGATAATTTATGCGAAGGCTGCTTAGAACGCCTAGAACGGCTGGAAGGCTGGCACCTAACTTGAGAGAAGGCAGAACCAAGTGGCCTGGGCGTCCAGGAAGATGGCAGCCATTTCACAGGCAAACAGCCTGGTCGGTGTAGCCATGGGCAGAGTCACTGTGATTTAGGACAGCCTCCTTCCAACCCTGACATCTCCTCATGCCCCGTTACGACGGCAAAAAGCTGAAGACAGTTTACATGCCTGGCGATGAGGGTCAGAATACATTCTAGAACAGCCATGTAATGGGATGCACTGCAGCCCTTAAACATTTCACAGTAGAATATTTAATGGCATGGAAACTGTTCACAGAGTCTAGTAAGTGAAAATGGCAGGTAGCAAAACTCTATAGGTAGGATAATTATATTTAAAAATTCAGTGAAGTAGCTGCTATTATTATTCCTATTTGACACACAGATACTGAGTTCCTGAGTTTGCTCAAAGTCACGGGGCTAATAAAGGGAAGAGGCAGGATTCAAACCTGGGAGTTCTACACCAGGCACTTAGCCACTTTTATCGCATGCTCTGACAAAGATTCACTCTGAAAGAAAGCAGTCACGGGGTTATGGCCAGGTGGTGAGGTTATGGGTGGTTTTATCACTTGCTCTGACTTCTGGATGAGCATATATTATATTACTTCTGTAGTGACCAAACTGGCTCTGAGGTTACTGTAAAAATGTAAAGTTTTAGATTTTTTTTTCCAGTTACATATCCAGAGATACCCACTGCAAATATGTTAAGTATGTAACAAGAAATCTCAAAAGTTATCTCCATCAATATATGAATTCCCTTCTTGAACTTGTATGTGTCATACAGTATGTGTTTACCATTAATGGAGCAAATGATTACCATCTTCACAACCAGAAAATGTTACTGGGGTTTTAAACTCAGTGTTGCTGCATTTTCAGGATTATATCAAAGCACTGATAACACAGCTTGTGTTTTAAATGGAAGATTTAAATCTGTGAAGCTGTTTAAGATTTATGTTTGTCATGTCTCGGCGTGAGTTTCTCATTTGTAGTCTGGTTATGAAAAGACTCTGGTTTCCATATGTATATTTAAAATACTCTGAGTCATGGATTCAAATGAGTAATAGACATTATATCCATATCAGATTTCTGCTTTGTCATACCTTAACTTGAAGGCCATGCATTTATTTTGGTACTTGGAATAGCAAACATTGAATTGGCAAAAATGAGATTAGTTTTAAGTATTCTTCCCTGTGTTTTTTATTACTTTCCAAAAATTTGTTGGAATGAAAGTTGATATTCTGTTTCACAGGAAGTGAGGGAAGGGGCCCATGGGTATATGCACAAAGGCATATATATAAAACACATATATATACACACATACATCACATATATATATATATATAGTCCTGGGTGGTATGATGATGGTTATTAGAAAATTAAAAACAAAATATTTCCTGTTTCCTCATCCTTTTCAGCAAGTCTCAGCTCAAATATCAAAGCACATTGATTGTGAGAGGTCATTATATGCATTACTAAAAATAAAATGTTGTGAATTATTTATATTATTTATTTATACTATTGGAGGAGAGACTTAAGTATAGGTTTTTTTTTTTTTTTAAATCATGTAGTATTCTTCTGAGTGATAATTAAAAAGTATAAGTATTAAACTGGATGAAAGAATCCCTAAAACAACCTCACATTCAGGTTGATTCTGAGTCAGCTGACCCAGAATCAACAATATTTGTGTCTTTCTACACTAGGCCATAACGAGAGTTGGCAATGCAACTGTTTTGGAAGAGTGGTCCACTCTTTCTCTTATTTATTTGAAATAGCGTTGATTTACTGTGTTGTGCTGGACAAATTTTTAAATAGAATTGTTTGCTATAGACAGTGGAAGCTGTCTGCCTATCCTATACCCCTCCCCGCCTTCCCCTGCTATTAACTGATAAGATGGCTGTTGATTCCAGAGTTGGGAGCACGAGCCTGCAGGCTTCATTCTAGGCCTGTGGCCACATGTATTGCCATCACTTTATCTTCCTCATACTCCATCGTCATTGGATCATACTAATGTTTCTAAGTTGTTTTTCAAATTAAACATCTATTTGGAAGGAGATCTAGCAACTTCATTTTATTTTATTCTCTGTTAAAATTTCTATTTAAAAAATTTAATACTCTGCCTGTGGTAATAAATAAATTAGAGAAGGAGCACCAAAGAGATTAGGCTGAAAAATCGACAATATCTCTGCCTTCCTTTCTCCACTCCCCAGAACAGTAAGCTGTTCCTTTGCTTACTCCAGATAATACAAATACACTTCTCAGTGTCTACTTACTTTTGCAGAACAGTGTAGTTACTATGTAAGAACTTTCCAGGTTTATATAGATTCTGTTTGAAGACAGCATGACTGTTCTCCACCCACTTTTATTTAAAAATATCGCCTCTGCTCCTAAGCCCAGAGTATAGTCCCTGCTTCATTACTGAATTTCTGGCAACCTTTAAGTCCAGGTTTCTTTCACCAGTGAATCCAGGAATGTAACACCACTCCCATCATATGGCATGCCTTTCTTGAAATATTGACATAACTATAGAGTAGATAATTTCTCTTTCAAAACTCTTTAGAGACAGATGTATAGGATGGTAGTAATATATACAAAGAACCGAAAATGCTGAGATGAATCCATTAAAACATTAGCGAGATTTTAGAATTAGATATAAAAATTTCAAGTTACTGTTTATAGAAGATCTTATTTTGCCTAAATTTTGTGCAAAGAAAAATTGTACAGCCATCACCAGGATCTTATTTTAGAACATTTTCATCACTCTAAAAAGAGTGTAGATTTAAATGGGATTAAAAAATGAGAATCCTAGTTTGTACCTGTAAAAAGCAATTTATGATGCCTTATTAAAAATTTTCAAATGCACATCATAATATCATATTTTATTTAACCCCCCCATAATATCATGTTAAAAGTCTTTGAGTTTGACTAGATATGGAAATGCAAAATAAGAAAAACTAAATTATTCTGTATTTTTGTATATATCATTTTTTTCCCCTTCAGTGTGAGATTAAAATCTCTGAGTCTTCAAAAGTGCAATTGCTACCCCTATTTACAGAAATTGATTGTACATCATACAATAGATTACACATATGTGTTGTGTTTCAGTTTGAAATTTAATTGTGCATGTCTCCCATAGTGTATTTATTTATTTAACCTCCAGTCCAAACATGAGCCAGGAATACAATATCTTAGTTTTTAAATTAGTAGAAACTGCATGTTACATTGATGGGACATTCTTATCAATATCCCCCAGCTCAGACCCCAGATTTCTTTAGGACATAGCAACAGCATTGCTCCTGAACAGGAATCAAATTCACTGGTAACTTTTTAGAAGACTGAATTCTCAAATGGAAAGAAACAGTTGGAAAATTGATCGAGATTAGAAATTGGTTCCCTTTTCCTCTCATTATTTGTGTGTGTGTGGGCTTAGTCTCTCGTTTGTGTCTGACTGTTGCGGCCCGTGGAGTGTAACCTGCCAGGCTCCTCTGTCCATGGGGATTCTCCAGGCATGAATACTGGAATGGGTTGCCATGCCCTCCTCCAGGGGATCTTCCCAGCCAAGGAATTGAACCTAGGTCACTCCTGAGTTGCAGGAGGATTCTTTACCTTCTGAGCCACCGGGGAAGTCCCAATTATTATTTTTTTAAAGTCTCTAAATCACTTATACTAAGTAGAGTTCTTTCTCCTACCAGGTTTATCCTTGGCCATTGTTTTTTGGATATGGGTTTAAAATTTGATGGGGATTATCTTCTCTCTAGCTAACTCTGAAAATTCTTGTTGCTTCACAATGTGAAGCATCCCACACGCTCTTCTCCATCGCACATCAGGAAATCTTGCTTCTCTAGTCTCTGTTTCAGCCTCAGTTTGATCATTGATAGAATGTTTATAGTATTAACTTCTAAACCATGGCTATGAGTTAGTGATTGTTGTTCCAGCAAAGATACAGAACTTATTCAAGAAGACAGGATCTATATTTCTATAGACAGTTGGGCTCAGAACTTGCAATTTGCTTTTTGTAATTGAGGCTCTGGTTGCTCTCTTCCTTTTTTTAAAAACTGAAATGCAACATCTTTCCAGGACTAAATTCATAGATTTCCTGTTGTCTGGCCTGTTGCTAACCTCAGTGTATTTAAGTGAATGTGTGATATTTGTAAGCCTCAGTTATTAATAATGATCCTGGACCACTTGTTTAAAATAACAGGCAGAGACTCTGAGTTTTGAACGTAATTTGCTTCAAACCTGCTCACAGGAAATAAACGCCTGGACCTCCATTCTGTCCAAACCGATTAACTTGTTACAGCCCATGTCTTTCCTGTGTACTTTCCCCTGCTTTGTTGCTATTTAGCCCGCATGCCTGAATAGCTCTGGACTTTGTAAAAACAGGGGCTATTCATTTAACTGAAGAGATTAGCTTGACAGTTTATAAGATCTTACCCTACATATTTAGAAAGCATATAACATTTGGCATTATTTAAGGGTAAAAATCTTTCAGTGTCATATCTTTGTGCTGTTTACCTCACCTTTGTGATGATTTTTTTGGTTCAATATTTTCCGAATAAATCTTAAACTGATTGTTTATAGAAGAGAAAATAACCCATCAATACCAGTGCCAATTTAGTTCATAAGCAATCATATATATATATATATATATAAAACAACTTTATTGAGATATGATTCAGTAACATAAAGTCCACCTTTATGGACTTAAAGTCCAGAAATAAAAAGCATAACAATTCAGTGGCCTTTGGTGTTTCATGGTATTATATACAACCATCACTGCTATCTTTGTTTATTTACCTATTTATTTGGCTGTGCTGGGTCTTAAGTTGTGGCATATGGGATCTAGTTCCCTGATCAGGGATCAGACTTGGCCCTCTGCATGGGGAGTGCGGAGTCTTTGCCACTGGATCATCAGGGAAGTCCCTACCACTGTCTTACTCTAGAACATTTCCATCACTCTAAAAAGAAGCTCTGTGCCCAGTAACAGTCAATCCTTATATCCCCTCCCTTCATTTAATGAAATCTACTATTTTCTGTCTCTGTGGATTTGTTCGGCATCACTGACTCGATGGACGTGTTTGAGTAAGCTCCAGGAGTTGGTGCTGGACAGGGAAGCCTGGCCTGCTGCAGTCCATGGGGTTGCAAACAGTCGGACACGTCTGAGTGGCTGAACTGATTGATGTGTCTATTCTGAACATTTCATATCAAGGGAATCATACAAGATGTGATCTTTTCTTTCACTTAGCATGTTTTCAGGGTTCATTCATGTTGTTTGTATCCGCAGTCCATTCCTTTTTTTGCTGAATAATATTTCATTGTACGGATATGCCATATTTTATTCATTCATCGTTTGAATTGTTTTTGCTTTGGGGCTATTATAAATATGCTGCTAGTGAAAATTTATGCACAAGTTTTTATGTACACATACATTTTCGATTCTCTTGGGTACATACCTTCCGTGTGGAGTTGCTGGGTCACATGCAGTCCTGTGTTCAACACTTGATGACCTGCCAAACTTCCCAAAGTGACTGCATCATTTTACAATCCCCCCAGTCCTGTTTCAGTATTCCAGTTTCTCCACATTCTCACCAGAATTTGTTAATGTTATATTTATTTTGCCTATCTTAATGACTGTGACATAGTATCTAACTGTAGTTTTGATTTGCATTTCTCTGATAAGCATCTTTTCCTGTACTTAGTGACCACTTGTATATTTTCTTTTGAGAAATGTCTCTTCTTATCCTTTGCCCATTTTTAATTGGTTGCCTTTTTACAGTTCATTTATAAGAGTTCTACATTCTGCATACAGGTCTCCTTGTGTATTTTCACATAGTTTTGAAGTATTCTGTGGATTGTCTTTTTACTTACAGTCTTTAATTTTGATCTAGTACAGTTTATATGTCTTTTATCGCTTCTGCTTTTGGCACCGTATCTAGATAAGCACTGCCAAAACCTAAGGTCACAAAGATTTGCTACTATAGTTTCTTCTTAAGAGTTTTATGATTTAACTCTTGCATTTGGGTCCATGATCCATTTTGAGTTCATTTTTGTGTATGATGTGTGTTAAGGCTCCAGCCTCATTCTTTTGCATGTAGATATTCAGGTATTCCAGCATTATTTGTTGAAAAAAACTGTTGTCTCCCCCATTGAATTATGTTGGCACTTGTCCAAAATCAATTGATGTAAACGTATGGGTGTATTTGTGGACCCCCATTGTAGTCCGTTGATCTATACTTATATGTCTACCTTATGCCAGTACCACGCCATTCTGATTACCATAGCTTAGTCATAAGGTTTTTAAAATTTGTGTTTATTAAAGTGTAGTTGATTTACAATGTTGTGTTAATTTCTGCTGTACAGCAAAGTGACTCAGAGAGATATATATATTTCTTTTTCATATTTTAGGCTTTGTTAAGGATTTGGATACCAGTCTGAATCTGTATAGAGCCCTGCGCTGTACAGTAGGGCCTTGTTTATCCATTGTGTGTGTAATAGTTTGCGTCTCCTAATCCCAGACTCTCAGTCCGTCCCTCCCCCACCCCCCTTGGGAACCACAAATCTGTTCTCTATATCTGTGAGTCTGTTCCGGTTTCATAGATATGTTAATTTGTGTCATATTTTAGATTCCACCTATAAGTAATATCATATGGTATTTGTCTTTCTCTTGCTAAGTCATTTCGCCTAGCATGGTGATCTCTAGGGCCATCCATGTTGCTGCAGATGGCATTATTTCATTCTTTTTTTTAGCTGAGTAGAATTCCATTTATATACACACACACTGTATCTTCTGTGTCCACGCTTCTTCTGTTGATGGAAATTTAGGTTGTTCCCGTGTCTTGGCTGTTGGAAACAGCGCTGCTGTGAGCATAGGGGTGCCTGCGTTTTCGAGTTATAGTTTTGTCTGGACATATGGCCAGAGTGGGATTACTGGATCATATGGCAGTTCTCTTTTTGGCTTTCTGAGGAGCCTCCACACTGTTTTCCATAGTGGCTACACCAATTTACATTCCCACCAACAGTGTAGGAGGGCTCCCTTTTCTCCACCCCCTCTGCATTTGTTATTTTTAGAGCTTCGTCATAAGCTTTGATACGGGTTTGAGTCTCCACCTTGGTTTAGGTTGCTTTGCCTTCTGAGTCCCATAGGAGTTTTGGGCTCAGACTGTCAATTTATTAAAAAGAAAAAACAGCTGGAATTTTAATAGGAATGCAATCAATAGTAGATTGCATTCAGCTTTGAAACAGGTCTCAGTTATTTCAACTGTGCATAGGAGATTTGTGTCTTGGTGGATAACAATGCAAGTCCAAAACTAAGTTTTTTGAAGAAACACTCAACTGGCATTATCTTTGTATTAACTCTTTGCTTGGTTTCATTATTAAAAATATAGATGTGGCATCCTTTGGTCAGAGTATTTGTTTTGCAGGCTTTTTACTCTTTCCATTTTTCAAGAAAAAGTGTATATTTATTTGTTTGTTCATTGTTGGCTGGGCTGGATCTTTGCTGTGAGCGGCCTTTCTCTAGTTGTGGTGAGCGGGGGCTGCTCCAGGGTTGTGCGTGCGGGCTTCTCGTTGCAGCGGGCTTCTCGTTGCAGCAGCTTCTCTTGTTGTGGCGCACAGGCTCCAGGGCACGTGGGCCTCCGCAGTCACGGTACACGGGCTCAGTTGCCCCACGGCACGTGGGATCTTCCCAGACGAGGAGCTGAACCTGTGTCCCTTATTTGGCAGGTGGATTCCTTACCACTGGACCGCCAGGGAAGTCCCCCACCAATGTTTTGAGATCAGTGAAATTGTGATAAAGACAAGGAGAGACAAAATTTGGAGAACCAGGGTCCCTCAAGGTTTTAGCTGTATATTATAGAATGGTATGAAAGAAATGGGTGATCTTATCAGAGTATGCATGGTGTGGCTTTTTTTTTCCCTTCCCCTATCTTGAGAAAGAAATTGCCTTAGAAAGCAAGAAAGCGCTTTGTAAGTTTAGGTCTTTTTCTCTTGGAGTCAGTTTAGTTCAACATTGTCTTCCCTTGCCACACCTAAGGCGCTGTGCTAGCTGCCACAGGAGGAGAAGAAAGGAGAAGAGGACTTCCTTTGATTTTTGAAACAGCCTCCAGATGACGTCAGTCTTCTTGCCTCCAGCCTCTCCCCATTCCTTCTCATTTTCTCCTCCAGTGACAAGAGTTCCTAGCTTCTTAACAGTCATCTGGCTCCTGGTTGCCCAGGGTGGGGGTAAAGTCCAAATTCCTGAGCCTTGCAGATAAGACCTCTTCCAGTCTGGCTGTAGCCTCTTCTCTTGCTCTGGAACCAGGCAACCCACAGAAGCACAGTTTTCCCTGAACGCATGATGCCTCTCAAACACACCGTCCTGCGTGTTCCTTCTCTGTAGAATCGCCAGAATCGCCTACTCCAGCCCCGTCCTGCTAGACCGAGGCCAGTCCCCTTCTCATCTTCCTGCAGCGGTGTCTTCAGAGCCTTACTCATATTATTCTTTTCCTTGTCTCTGCTGCTGCTAAAGAGGCAGAGGCTCGGTCACCTGTTTCTCCAGTGGCACAGGGCCTGGCGGAGCATTTCCTCACTGTTATTTTATTTGAACTTTTCTTTTATATCGGAGTATAGCTGGTTAACCGTGTTTTGATGGTTTCCGGTGGACAGCAAAGGGACTCAATCAGACATATGCACGTATCCCTTCTCCCTCACCCTTCCCTCCCGTCCAGGCTGCCACAGAACATGCTGCACAGTAGGACTTTGTTGGTTACCCGTTCTAAACATAGCCCATCTCAAACTGAATTTAGAGTCTGCATGTGTCGAAGATTTATTTAATTCATAAATGGGGAAACCAGTAAAGTAGCAAGGATGATATTGGCCGTATAGCTTTTAATTATATAAATGAAGGTACTGTAACTTGCTTCCCTGGTGGCTCAGATGGTAAAGAATCTGCCTGCAATGCAGGAGATTTGGGTTCAATCCCTGGGTCGGAAAGATTCCCTGGAGAACAGAAAGGCAACCCACTCCAGTATTCTTCCTGGAGAATTCCATGGACAGAGAGAGGAGCCTGGTGGGCTACAGTCCATGGAGTCACAAAGAGTTGGATATGACTGAGCCACTACAAAAACTGTAGTAGATTTATTGTATAATTATAAAATTCACTGTTGAGAACTTTAGTCTTTTGTTTCATGAATGTATTCAATAAAACCATTTTTTGATGGTGACAATGAAAATTTCACTGGTAATTAATTCAGGTTGTGTTCTGAAGAGATCTTTATTTCATCTTCTAAAACATTTTTCAAATAAAAATTTTTATTTTAAAAAATTTTAATTAAACTATAGTTGGATTTATAGTATTGTGTTAGTTTCAGGTATACAGCTCCAGATTCTTTTCCATTATGGGTTATTATAAGATACTGAATATAGCTCCACGTGCTATACAGTAAATCCTTGTTAGATGCCTATCTGTCAATCCATACTCCTAATGTATTCTCTCCATCTCCCCTTTCCCTTTGGTAACCATTAATTTGTATTCTGTGTTTATGAGTTTTTCTGTTTCGTAAATGAGTTCATTTGTTTTAGATTCCACATATAAGTGATATCATATAATATCTGTCTTTCTGTGCCTGACTGACTTCACTTAGTATGATAGTCTCTAGGTTCATCCATGTTGTTTCAAATGACACGATTTCGTTCTTTTTTATGGTTAATATTCCACTGTGTGTGTATGTATATGTGTGTGCACACACGATTATATATATATATCACATCTTTGTCCATTCATCTATTGATGGACATTTCATTTTGCTTCTTGAAAGCTGTTTTTACTGGGTAGAGAATTCTAGAAAGTGAAATGTGTCAGTTGCTCAGTCATGTCTGACTCTGCAACCTCATGGGTTGTAGCCTGCCAGGCTCCTACGTTCATGGAACTTTCCAGGCAAGAATACTGGAGTGGGTTGCTATTTCCTTCTCCAGGGGATCTTCCCAACCCAGGGATCGAACCTGCTTCTCCGGTGTTTTCTGTACTGGCAGGCGAATTCATTACCACTGAGCCACCAGGGAATCCCAGTAAGTCTTTCCTTTTTCTATGGCGATTTTTAGGATTTTTCTTTGTCTTTCATTTTCTACATTTTCTATAAGTTTGTTTTGACCTTTTTCTAATTTGTTAAGGTATAAAAGATTGTCCATTTGTAACTTTTCTAATAAAAAATTTTAATCTCATAAGTTCCCTTCTGAGCCTTACTTTAGCTGAATTCCACAAATTTTGGTATGTTTTAAAAAGTTTTTTCTTTCAGCATAATGAAATATTCTTTAATTTCCCTTTAGACCTTCCCTTCGACCCACTGATTATTTAGAAGTTTGGTATTTACTGTCCACGTGTTTGAAGATTTGTTTGTTTTGCTTTATAGTTGAATTCCAGTTTGATCAGAGAACACAGATTGTACAGTTTCAATTCTTTTAGGTTTCGTTTTTCGCGCATTCTGCGGGTAATTAAGAAGAGAGTGTAAAATAAATGTCAGTTTGATCCAGCTGATGGCCTTCCATCCTTCTCTCCTCTCGCTGGCTGGCTGGCTGCTCCTTTTATCGGTTGCTGAAGGAGGTGCTGAAGCCTGTAAAGCCTACAGCCTGTAGCTGTAACTTTGTCTTTTCCGGTTCTGTCATTTTGTGTTGGCTGTGCGGGGCCCTTGTCGCTGTGCGGGGTTCTCTCTAGCTGCCGCGAGCAGGGGCTGCTCTGCAGCGTGCTGTGCAGGCCTGTTATCGCAGTGGCCTCTTCTGTTGCCGAGCAATTAGGCTCCAGGGCACTGAGCTCAGTAGTTGCGACACGTGGGCTCTCTAGTTGTGTTCCCGGGCTCTAGAGCACAGGCTCACTAGTTGTGACGCATGGGCTTAGTTGCTCTAAGGCATGTGGGATTTTCCTAGATCGCGGATCGAAGTCGAATCTCCTGCGTTGGCAGGCAGATTCCTTACCACTGAGCCACCGGGGAAGCCCCCAGTTCTGTCCCCAGGCCTGGCTGTCTTTGATTCAGGGATCCTGAAGCTCTGTTAGGTGCCCACGTGTTTATGGTGTTATGTTTTCTTGGCAAGTTAACACTTTTATCATTAGTTAATGTTCCTCATTATCCCTTACAGTATTCTTTGCTCTAAAGTTTGCTTTGTTTCTTACTGATACAGTGACTCCAGCTTTCTTTTGATTAGTGTTTGCATGGCGTATCCTCACACAAGTTGCAGTTTTCCTGGTTCTTTGTATGCTGAGTAATTTAGGTTTATATCCTGGACTTCTTGAATGTTGTATCATGAGATTGCATCTGTTTAAATCTTATGGAGAATGTCAATGTACAGTAGACCCTTGAACAACACAGGCTTGAGTGGCACAGGTCCACTTAAATATATTTTTCAATAAATATATATTACAATACTACTTGAACTGTGGTTGATTGAATCTGTGGACGTGGAATTGCAGATACTGAGAGCTGACCAATTGCAGGGGGTGGGGATCGGTGTCCCTTACGCCCAGGTTGTTCAAGGTCCCAGCTGTATTTGTTTCACTGTCATTGACCTAGTTGGGTTCAGAGTCTGTGTTCTAAGCAGCCCTCTGGGCATTGTGGTTCAAGGTCAGTTCTGTTTCAAAACCTGTTCAGAGCTGTCTGCATCTGACCTCTGTGCTGCTGGTAGTCACCTGAAGCTCCGTTGGTAGTTTACCCCATAGATCAGAGGTGCTGGACATTTGTGTTTGCAAGTCATTTGTAGTAATCCAGAACTAAGACTTGAGATTTTCTTGAGTACCAACTGATATAAAGGTGGGCTGCTGCCTGAATTCCTACCCGCAGCGTGCTGCCTCCTGGGACTAGCCCAAACTGAGAGTTTAAATGACTTACAAGATGTTGGTTTAGCTAGAGTTGTATTTTTTAGTTGCGCAGCTATTTGAAAAGTAAGTTGATAACTATTTCCCTAAACATGGTCAGTTTTGACATTTTCAGTTAGTAGGAGATGCTTCTCTTTATGATCTGTTTAGTACAAGGCTATTCATTTTTCCAGTTGATTTCCTTTCTTATAAAAGGGATTATTTATGAATTTTTAGTTTGATCCTATTTTTATTTCTAGTATTTTAGTGTTCTGCCCTGTAATATCTAAGGTTACTTTCAGGTAATAATGATTAGATTTTAATTTTGAGATATTATATACTTGGGTTTCAAATAATTTCTATCATTTATTTTAAAATCTTGTCTATAAATGTCAACTGAGATGATGCTAATGAAACTTACAACTTGACTTTTGTTGTCTGTTATTTTTTAAAATTCACGTTAATGTATTATAACATAGAAAGCCCAGTTATTTAGGCTGAAAAGCTTTTATTTTAGCAATTTATTTATAATCAACTCATAACTGAAAAATTGACTTACCTTAATTCAACCTGGGGATTTATACTTAGCTTTTATTTTAAATTGTTACACACACACACACACACACACACACACACAGAAGACTGCACATGTACGATGATGTAATTTGGATCACATTGATATTTTTCTAAATAAAGAGAATGTCTTAAAGAACAACCCTATATATGAGGAGAAAAGAAATCATAAACTATATTTAGCTTGGCATAAAATAACTTTTGCATAACAATTTTAGCAATGAAACTGCAAACCTCCTTAGGATTGGGGCACCATTTCTGTAGGGCTCTGGCAATTTGGTAATAATTAAAAAGTTGGCTTAAAGCTCAACATTCAGAAAATGAAGATCATGGCATCCGGTCCCATCACTTCATGGGAAATAGATGGGAAAACAGTGGGAACAGTGTCAGACTTTATTTTTCGGGCTCCAAAATCACTGCACATGGTGACTGCACCCATGAAATTAAAAGACGTTTACTCCTTGGAAGAAAAGTTATGACCAACCTAGATAGCATATTCAAAAGCAGAGACATTACTTTGCCGACTAAGGTCCATCTAGTCAAGGCTATGGTTTTTCCTGTGGTCATGTATGGATGTGAGAGTTGGACTGTGAAGAAGGCTGAGCGCCGAAGATTTGATGCTTTTGAACTGTGGTGTTGGAGAAGACTCTTGAGAGTCCCTTGGACTGCAAGGAGATCCAACCAGTCCATTCTGAAGATCAACCCTGGGATTTCTTTGGAAGGAATGATGCTAAAGCTGAAACTC
>SJYV01045336.1:14744-25932 GCA_006410875.1 Neotragus pygmaeus
TGGGAGGGATTGGGGGCAGGAGGAGAAGGGGACGACCGAGGATGAGATGGCTGGATGACATCACCGACTCAATGGACATGAGTTTGGGTGAACTCCGGGAGATGGTGATGGACAGGGGGGCCTGGCGTGCTGTGATTCATGGGGCCGCAAAGAGTCGGACATGACTGAGCGACTGAACTGAACTGAACTGAACTGAATCAGTAACTGGGGCTTCCCAGATGACTCAGCAGTAAAGAATTCACCTGCAATCCAGGAGACACTGGAGGTGTGGATTTGATCCCTGGTTGGGAAGATCCCCTGGAGAAGGAAATGGCAACCCACTCCAGTATTCTTGCCTGGGAAATCCCATGGACAGAGAAGCCTGGTGGGTTACAGTCCATAGGGTCAAAAGAGTCGGACATGACTTAGTGACTAAAAGACGGCAACAAAATCAGTAACTAGGGCTTTGCATCTTGAGTTTGTTTTGAGTTCACTTTCCTATTCACATCTGACTTTTAGCTTGGTTTACAATGATGGGTTTTTTTTTGTTTTTTTTTTGTAAACTTTCATATTATATATAAAGTGAGAGAGTCAATGAACTTAGAATTACATGCTTTTTATTTAAAGAGGAAAGTGGAGTATTTATTACTGATAACTAGGAATTATGTTGTCAAAGGACTATTAATTCAACAAACTTACATGCTAAAAGAGGAAAATGTATATGTTAAAAGAAGGAAGTGAAAAAGAAGTGGCTTTTCATTTACTCTTGCACTAGAATAGTGTACAGATTAGAAAATGCTACGTCCATTTTAGAGAACTTATTGTATAGCAAAAAGAATTCTATTCAGTGCTCTGTGGTGACCTAAATGGGGAAGAAAATCCAAAAACAGAGGGGATATATGTATACATATAGCCGATTCACTTTGCTGTACAGTAGAAACTAACAAAACATTGTAAAGCAACTACTCCAATTTAAAAAAAAGATACCAGGTCCATTTTAATAGAGGATAAATCCCAAGTATCACAAGAATTACGGAAGGCAAAAGGCCTTCTCATTCTCAAAAAGATTTTCCACAGGCAAAATGGCACGGAATTGTACAAATATTAATAGTTATACAATTAAGATAAGATGTATAGTTCTCACATTTCTGGTACTCTTATTTATATTGGGAAAGAAAATAATTTCTAATGTTGCTTCTTCACTTGTTCAAACTTATTCTTTTGTTAAGTAATAGACAGCAATCCCAAAATGTATTACACAACAGCATCTTTATGAACACACATCTGATTGGTACATCCAGTATCTTTCTTCATGAAATTCAGTGTTCCCAACAATTAACACTTAGTTAACTTCTCTGAGGCACAAAAACAGAGCAACTCTTCTATGGATGAGAAAACAGAATCAACAGCAGCTCTTGGACATAAACTGGAGTCCATAGTTTTCATTTCATTTGCTTTGTTTTTCACAACTTGCAATTTCTGACATAACTGTTAAAAGTAGAATACCTCCTATATTTAGTTATCATCAATTTTAATTTATTACATAACTGACCTCTTTGAATTACCTTGACTTTCTGTGTGTGGGAGGGTATGGAGGGGAGAAAGTGGGATTTGGGGGATGGGGGAGGGAATCCAGTCACATTTGTATGTCATACTATAGCAGTTGATGGCTACTTATCACAGTTCCTAAGATAAAGTCTTGTATCCTAATATGAGAACTGAGAGATCGAAAAGGACTGGACCGCTAATTTAAAATCCCAGTTTTTCCAGTCAGGTTGAGCCTGTTGGCAGCTGCTAGATTGTTAGAACAATCCATGAGCTTAGATAGTTGAAGGTAGTTCTCATTGAGAAAATAGAGATGTGTTACTTAGGGGAAAAGAATAAAAACGACCAGGTATCAGATATACTAGTGAATAGATAGTGAAACAAAACGTTTGAGTATCTATATATTTATCTTAGGTGTGCACAACAATTATAAGACAAATTTTTTCTCTTATCTCTCAGGAACAATACATGTAGTTATATATTAAAAACAACAAAAGATTCAGCTTCTAGTAGAAAATACTGTCAGAAGCACAGTTACATGGAGTCCCCATTTCTTATGTAGATATTGGCTTATATGCCCCACCATAATACTTGATAAAGGACGGCACACATTTATTAAGCACCTGCCACATGCCAGGAATTCTGCTAAGGAGAAACAAAGATGACTAAAAGAGTATCTAAGCTCATGGTCCAGGAATTACTGGAAGGAAAAAGTAATGAGTCATAAGAGTAAGGGAAGTAAGTCAATACAAATGAAATGCCGAGATTTCACTGTAGGGAAAAGAGGAAAAAGAATGAATGCTTTGGAAAGAGAAAGAAAAGTAGATTTCTGGGCAATATGAAATATCTCTTTTTGGGCAATAAACGTTGTTCAATCTTGTCAGGCTCCAAAGGCATCTGTAGATTCAGCTTTCAAAGAAAACTTGGACCATGATAATGGAACAGCTACAGATAGATCATAACCATGGCAAAGAAAACAACCGCCAACATAAACTTGGCCATTGTTATTGTCGAAGTGTTAGAATTATTGGTTTCAACCATTCTTGTCATTAGTGGCTTCTTGATACGATCTTGTGTCGTGAGGATCACTTTTCGAGCTCCATCCCACTTTCCAGGACCCTGTAAACGATACTGGATTGGAGTACAGGGTCCCCAAAATAACTGGAATGCCAGTTTGGGGTCAGTGAAGGCCAGGGACAGAAGATTGGGCTTGACGCCCACCAGATCAGCAAGCTCATCCATGGTACTTATATAGTCTCCCTGAATGGTATGGCGTTGGCTTTCCACATACCTGAAGCAGAGAAGACAGAAACCATGGCCTATTAACAATTCAATCAATCAGATACTTTCTGAGTATCTGCTATTGGCTCAATGTTGGGATAGGAACTATAGAAAACAGAAAAGAAAGAAAAGACACTGTCTCTATCCTTAAGGACCTTATAATCTACTGGAGTAGATAGGTATACATGAAACAGAGAAGAATTTAAGACTTTGTTAAATCATGTGCTGATAAATATAGAAATATAGAGGAGGGTAGCTGAAACAGAGCTATGATAAGTTCTTGAAGGATGTGGAAGAAATATATAAAGTGAGAACAAAGAGGAGAGCATTACAAGTCAAGGGAATGGCACAGTAAAGGAAGAAAGGAAGAATGAGTATAGAATGTGAGCACAGAATAATCGTGGGCACTACATACAGCAGAGGAAGACTGTTGTAGAAAATAAGGGTGGATATATGGAAGCAAACATAGATCGAGATACAGAGGACTCTGATGTTGTCAGAAAGAACCCACCACAAAAATTCTTAAGTTTGGGATCCTCAATTGTTTCATGAGGGAGGTGGTAGTAGAGTCCAAAGGGCAGGACTTCCAGGACCAACATTAATTTGGAATCCTGAAAGGAGAGGGAGGAAGACTTATCCTACAAGTTTCCTCCAAATGGAACCAGAAGAAATGATTACACCAAGTGCAGATTTGAAGAGCAAAATGGGCTTTTGGGAGAGAAAATGTGGTAACAGTACAATACCTATGTGAAAAGTGCATGATAAGTCGCTTCAGTCGTGTTCGACTCTTGGCGACCCTAGGGACTGTAGCCTACCAGGCTCCTCTGTCCAGGGGGTTCTCCAGGCAAGAATACTGGAGTGGGTTGCCATATCCTCCTCCAGGGAATCTTCTCAACCCAGGGACTGAACCCACTTCTCTTACATCTCCTGCATTGGCAGGTGGGTTCTTTACCACTAGTACCATCGGGGAAGCCAGTGGGATTTAAAGAGCTAATTGATGACTTTCTCTTTTTACTTTCTATAAAAAAAAAAGATAGAAAGAAAGAACAATGGGGCAGAAAAGAAATAAGAGAAAAGTCAAGTCAGGTTAACTGCGATTAGATGGGCTTACTAGAAATCCAAAAAGGACAGGAAAAGGGACTTCCCTGGCAGCCCAGTGGTTAAAACTCTGCACTTCCAATGCAGGGGCAGGAGAGAAGGGGGAAGGAGAGTATGGGTTCAATCCTGGTCAGGGAACTAAGATCCCACATGCTGTACAGCCAAAAAAAAAATTTTTTTTAATAAAAATAGAAATGCCAAAAGAAACTATAAAAAACAGGGCAGGAAAAATGATAGAAAATAAATTTGAAGTAGAACTGGTAAGATAGAATTCCTGAGAAACTGATAGATAGGCAAAGGAATTTATGAAATGGGACTAAAGTTTAGAAGAGAAGAAGATAAGACAGGAAAGAATTTGAGAGTTTTCCCTTATGGGTGTTATGTTAGCTCATGGGTTTACAGGCATGTAGTGGATCAACAGCAGTAGTATTCAGGAAGATGTGACAGAGATTACACTAGTACCTGCTTTGTAGGATTGTTTCGAGAATTAAATAAACTCATATATGTAAAACACTTAGTATTTGCACAAAGATGACCCTCAATAAAAGTTAAATATTATCCTTAGGAACTGCTTACAGTAGGAAGGTAAGTCAAAGGAAAGAAAGGAGGAAAATTGAAATGGGGTAATAATAAATATATTTAAATAATATAATAAATACAATACATGATATAAATATAATAATTGGTAATAAATACATACTAAATAATAAAATACATACTAAATAATAAAAAATAATAAATTATTTAAATAATATAATATTGTGACCCCATGGACTATAGCCCACCAGACTCCTCTGTCTATGGAATTCTCCAGGCAAAAATACTAGAGTGGGTAGCCATTCCCTTCTCCAGGGGATCTTTCCAACCCAGGGATGGAACTCAAGTCTCCTGCACTGCAGGCAGATTCNAATTATTTAAATAATATAATATTGTGACCCCATGGACTATAGCCCACCAGACTCCTCTGTCTATGGAATTCTCCAGGCAAAAATACTAGAGTGGGTAGCCATTCCCTTCTCCAGGGGATCTTTCCAACCCAGGGATGGAACTCAAGTCTCCTGCACTGCAGGCAGATTCTTCACCATCTGAGCCACCTAGGAAGCCCAATAATAATATAATTAATAAAAATAATAAATAGTGCCAGGGAAAGAAAGCACTCCAAGAAGGAAGAAGTGTTAAAAAGCACCAAACTCAGTAGTGTAAGAAAAATTAAGTTGTTCATGGATGACTCTTAAGACAGAAATTGTAGGAATAAGGATGGAAGTTACAATAGAGGGAGAAAGGGGTGTCAATTTAGAGCATGTAATACAGAATGTTTATACTGTTGAAGTTTGGCAGTGAAAGGAAGGAGGAAAACAGGAGGGCACCTAGAAAGTGTATCAGGGTTAAATAAAAACTTTCTCTTCCTCCCAGAAGGGAGAGTTACACTGGTATAGTCATATAACCACATCTTTGGGCATGGGGTGATTGTGCCTCTGATTTTTAGGACTTGATCAACATCAGTTCAGTTCAGTTCAGTCCCTCAGTCATGTCCGACTCTTTGCGACCCCATGAACTGCAGCACGCCAGGCCTCCCTGTTCATCACCATCTCTTGGAGTTCACTCAGACTCATATTCATCAAGTCACTGATGCCATCCAGCCATCTCATCCTTGGTCGTCCCCTTCTCCTCCTGCCCCCAATCCCTCCCAGCATCAGACTCTTTTCCAACGAGTCAACTCTTCGCATGAGGTGGTGAAAGTACTGGAGTTTCAGCGTTAGCATCATTCCTTCCAAAGAAATCCCAGGGCTGATCTCCTTCAAAATGGACTGGTTGGATCTCCTTGCAGTCCAAGGGACTCTCAAGAGTCTTCTCCAACACCACANAGCAGAGCCAGGTCTATCAGATGTCCTAATCCACAGACCCGCTCAACCTGAGCAACACGCATAATAGACTATGACTGAACATGGAATTTCAAATGATGAAAATCAAGGATGTTCTTTAAAATACACTAACTGGTCTCAATCTTCAGAAGGGTTACTGGTACCATAGTGAAAGGAGACCAAAGATTATCCACATTTTAATACTGATAATTCCTTTGCTAGATCTATGAGTCCCAGACATCGCTTCTCAAAAGCATATTTCTGGAAGTATACCCCACTCACCACTCTGCTAAGGACTTCCGTACAAAGGCCTTCCCCACCATGGATCCATCAAAACCAGAACTTGTGAACAACATCAGTTCAGTCAGTCAGTCAGTTCAAGTCATTCAGTCGTGGTTAAAAGCTGACTCTTTGCGACCTCATGGACTTCAGTACCCCAGGCCTCCCTGTCCATCACCAACTCCCAGAGTTTACTCAAACCTATGCCTATTGAGTTGGTGATACCATCCAACTATCTCATCCTTTGTTGTCCCTTTCGCTTCCCGCCTTCAATCTTTCCCAGCATCAGGGTCTTTTCCAATGAGTCACTTCTTCCCATCAGGTGGCCAAANTGCTCCATCCCCCTTCAATCTATGTTCTACATTATTCTGGGAGTGATTGTTCAAAAATGTATTTATTATTATTATGTCACTCACTTGCTTAAAACCTTTCAATGATGGCTCTGGACTGTCTTCATTCTAAACTTTTTATTTTATTTATCTCCAGCGAACCTGGAGATGTACTCAGGCACTCTTCCATCTCTGCCTAATAGTCCAGCCCAACGAAACTATGTGCAGGTCTTAACAGCATAATGTATTTTTTTTGCTATTCTAAGACCTTGTATTTATAATTAGAACCCTACTTCCTTACCCTATTTGTTTGACTATCTCCTATTATTTCATAAAGACTCAGTTTGTTTTTGTGATTCCCAAAGTTTTGGATGCTACAGTTTCCATAACTGGGTCAAATAAATGGCTGAAAGTTTGTTGGGAAACACACTCTCCAAGTATTACCCCCATTGATTAATTTCAAAGGAAAAAAATATCTTTACAGAAGAGAAACCTGTTAGCTACTACCAAATCCATGTGATCAAATTTAACATCAGTAATATCCAATAAAGTGCTGTCATTTGGTTCCTGATGTGACCCACCAAGAAGGCACAACATAACCTATGAGTATTTGCACCAGAACCATTTAATCTAAATATAATAGAGGAAGAACAACTATGAAAGTCCAAATTTAGAGACTTCCTGCAAAACAAATGGCTTCAATTCTTAAAAAAAAAAAAACACACACACACACACACAAAAATCCATGTAAAAAAAATAGAGAATTATTTCAGATTAAGAGAGATAAAAGAGCGATGACAACTGAATGCAATGGTGTAATATCTGACAGGATCCTAGATTTTAAAAATAAAAAAGCTACAAAGAATTCCCTGGTGGTCCAGTGGTTAGGACTCTGCACTTTAAGCCACGAAGTGTGGCCCCAAAATAAAAAGCTAAGATATTATTGAAACAATTTGGGAAATTTGAATATGCAATATATTATCAACAGATAATGGTACTTTATCAATGTTCAGTTTGCGAAGTGTGGTAATTATGTTTATGTAGAAGAATGCCCTTTTTCTTAGGCAATGTATGCTAAAGAATGTAGGGTAAAATGTCTTATTGACTACAAGTAGTTACTCTCTAATAGTTCAGGGAAAAAATGTATGAATGCATGCATGGATATATAGATACTATATATGTATGGATCTATATACCTCCAGAAAGAGAGAGAAAGGAAATATAGTGAACTGTTAATAATAGGTCAGTCTAAATGAAGGGTATATGGGTGTTCATTGCACTTACTATTTTATAGCAAGTAAATCTAAACATTAAAAAAATTAAAAGTTGGAGAGAGTAAAAAGCATTTAAAATCACCCTTTGGAAATGCTATCACAGTCCACTTCTGTGTGAAGACTTCTGTCCTTCATAATCTCCATGCATTCCTCCTATAATATCATATTCTACCACCTGTCTTCTTGTTAGAGTATTTAAAGAACTAGCTATTTCTCATTTATTGCTTACGTGATCTTGGGCAAGTTAGTTTCTCTAATTGTCAATTTTTATATTTGCAAAATGGAGATCAAAATAGTACCAACCTATAGGGCTACTGTGAGGACTAAATGACATCATGCAATAACACATTTAGCACCGTGTCTGTCTTATATTAAGTCTTCAAAAAGGTAAGATGTTAGTACTACTATTAGGTCTTGAGTCTCAGTATTCTCAAGCCAGTTTAATGCTTGGCTCAGATGCTCAGTTGTTTGTTAGATGAATGAAGGATGCACTGCCCTCTACTACCATTTTATTGTTGCTATTGGGCATCATGTAAAAAGAACTCGTACCTTGGAGAATGATAAAATGATTAATGCAAAGGAGAATTCTAGACGGAAAATTACAGACCAGTAGATCTTGGACTTCTGTGGGGGCAAGGTAGAAATCCGATTTCTGATTCTGTGCATGTACAGGTAGAGGTAAGCTCTACTGTTAGCCTGTGGGCACAGCCCTTATACTTTGTCTTGGCCATCACTGCCAACTCCAAACCTTGGAACATACCTGTGTTTAGGCTGCAGGCCAAACATTTCATGATTAAATCTTTGGTTAATCTTTTTTTCCAAATATGTATTTGCTGCTGATTCACCAGTAATCTTCTTCAGCAAATGATTAAATCGAGATGACAAAACTGTATCAAAAGGATATCCATAGTCTCCTACACGATTGAGGATCCAAGCCCCTCTTCTGGTGCTGAGGAAAACCTGAGGGATGGGGGAAAATTAATTTTTGCTTTTGCCATTCTCTGAAGAAATGGGAGCCCAGATTTTTCAAGATGAAGTTCAAACTCATTAATCTGGCTTTTTATTCCCTGCCTATCTCTTTATTTATTTAAATTTCCTGCCATTTTCTTCTCAAACACTAAGCTTACAATTAAATTGGTATATTCACTGAACAAGAATATATCTTGCTGTAAGCTACCACTGCATTTCTGTTTAATGTCATTATGCCTCCCTGAAAGGCCCCCTATTCCCTAAATTCTCCAAAGCTTATTCCTTTTTAAGATCCACAATCAAAATCTCCCTCCTCCATAAGGTACCACTGATCATTCTGGCTGATAATTTTCTCTCCATTTTCTGAACTTCTCTAGCACTTATCACCTGTTCAACTCATTTAAAATCAGGGAACAGTAAAGCTGACAGGAAGTGGACATCATTTAATTTAAAACCTTCAATCTATTCTTGGCCTTTGACATTGTTTGCATTATTACAAAAAACATCAATTATACTAATATTTAACAGTGTATATTCTGATTTTTGTCTTTCCAAATGTATTTTCTCCAAGGTGGAAGGTATATCAGATACATCTTTTAGTTCCCAACATACCATCATCACCATTTCCATTTATTGAGAATTATAACCTGTAAGTCACTGTATTAGGTCCTTTATCTGTATTTTTATTTGATCAATAAATAAATACCTCTTGAGGTAAGTAATGTTATGTCCATTTGATGGATGAGAAACATGGAGAAGATGAATAATTTGCTGAACTCACATTGCTACTAAGCGGTAGAGCTGAATTTCTAACCTAAGTCTTACCTATGCCAAAGCTTGTGCTTAAGAAATGTTTCAGTTATTTAAGGGAAAAACTGAAAATTGCAAGTAGAACAACAGGGGAGCTAGTCACTCTTTCTGTGTCATCTGCTGGCTCAAGTCCACATTCAGAGCTAATAAAAGTTTGGTATTCAGCTACTTGGCAAAAGCATCACTTTGTCTATGTTATAACACTCTCTAGAGATAGTTTCCAGGGTTGTAAGCTATTTAAGCGGAGAAGGCAATAGCACCCCACTCCAGTAGTCTTGCCTAGAAAATCCCATGAATGGAGGAGCCTGGTGGGCTACAATCCACGGGGTTGCTGCTAAGAGTTGGACATGACTGAGTGACTTCCCTTTCACTTTTCACTTTCATGCATCAGAGAAGGAAATGGCAACCCACTCCAGTGTTCTTGCCTGGAGAATACCAGAGACGGGGGATTCTCCATCTATGGAGAATGGTGGGCTGCCGTCTATGGGATCACACAGAGTCGGACACGACTGAAGTGACACAGCAGCAGTAGTAGCAGCAGCAAGCTAGTTAAGTACATTGTTTCGTGGGTTTTCTTTTCTTTTTCTTTTTTTTTTGGTCCATGCCATGCAGCAAGTGGGATCTTAGTTCCCCAACCAGGGATTGAACATGTACCCTCTGCAGTGGAGTCTTAACCACTGTACTGCCAGGGAAGTCCTTGTTTTATGGTTTTTTTGTTTAAGTCCTCCTGTTAAAAGGTGACCTGTCTACAGAGGGATGATCATATATTTCATACATGTATTCTCACCAATGGTGACCTTAAGCACTATCATAATTAAGCNTCTGCAGTGGAGTCTTAACCACTGTACTGCCAGGGAAGTCCTTGTTTTATGGTTTTTTTGTTTAAGTCCTCCTGTTAAAAGGTGACCTGTCTACAGAGGGATGATCATATATTTCATACATGTATTCTCACCAATGGTGACCTTAAGCACTATCATAATTAAGCACTTTTATGTGTCACAGTTGAAAGAGCATGCACGGTCTTAGGAATCAAATGATTTTGTGTACAGTCTATGTAACTTTAAAAATATAGGTTATAAGTAATGTAAATGCTCAGAGCTTCAGTTAAAAAGTGCTCAACCAATACATTATAAAGTAATTATCCTCCATTTAAAAAATAGTAAAAAGTTCTATATATATAAAATAGTGACAATAATACATATGTCACAAACCTTTATCAGAAACATATCCACCTTACCTCCACCCACTCTTGCTGCCCTGTTCTTTGGAAATTTATGGTTCCTCAGTGCTTGTACAGAAATAGAGGAAAACAACAGAATGGGAAAGACTAGAGATCTCTTCAAGAAAATTAGAGATACCAAGGGAACATTTCATGCAAAGATGGGCTCAGTAAAGAAGAGAAATGGTATGGACCCAACAGAAGCAGAAGATATTAAGAAGAGGTGGCAAGAATACAGAGAAGAACTGTACAAAAAAAGATCTTCATGACCAAGATAATCACAATGGTATGATCACTCACCTAGAGCCAGACATCCTGGAATGTGAAGTCAAGTGGGCCTTAGAAAGCATCACTATGAACAATGCTAGTGGAGGTGATGGAATTCCAGTTTAGCTCTTTCAAATCCTGAAAGATGATGCTGTGAAAGTGCTGCACTCAATATGCCAGCACATTGGGAAAACTCAGCAGTGGCCACAGGACTGGAAAAGGTCAGTTTTCATTCCAATCCCAAAGAAAGGCAATGCCAAAGAATGCTCAAACTAC
>SJYV01045336.1:27055-139120 GCA_006410875.1 Neotragus pygmaeus
GAATTGCAGCACGCCAGGCCTCCCTGTTCATCACCATCTCTCGGAGTTCACTCAGACTCGCGTCCATCGAGTCCGTGATGCCGTCCAGCCATCTCATCCTCGGTCGTCCCCTTCTCCTCCTGCCCCTAATCCCTCCCAGCATCAGAGTCTTTTCCAGTGAGTCAACTCTTCGCATGAGGTGGCCAAGTACTGGAGTTTCAGCTTTAGCATCATTCCTTCCAAAGAAATCCCAGGACTGATCTCCTTCAGAATGGACTGGTTGGATCTCCTTCCAGTCTAAGGGACTCTCAAGAGTCTTCTCCAACACCACAGGTCAAAAGCATCAATTCTTCGGTGCTCAGCCTTCTTCACAGTCCAACTCTCACATCCATACATGACCACAGGAAAAACCATAGCCTTGACTAGACGGACCTTAGTTGGCAAAGTAATGTCTCTGCTTTTGAATATACTATCTAGGTTGGTCATAACTTTTCTTCCAAGGAGTAAGCGTCTTCTAATTTCATGGCTGCAGTCACCATCTGCAGTGATTTTGGAGCCAATTTAGAACATTTCATATGAACATTCCATTACCTTGATTTATTCGCTCAATTAAGTCTTGTTTTTGAGTTCTGAAGCTAGAGATTCTATTTTATTCAGTAGTATTTGCACTCCTTTATTAAGAGTGTAATATTATTCTGTGTAACTTCAGTATTTTGTTGTACTTTTTAAAATTATTAAAACTAATTTTTAAAATGTATTCCACCCTAGAGATGCAAAAAGGTACACCCTTACTTAAAAATCCACTCTAGCTGCAGTTTTAGTAACTGCCAGTAGGTGGTAGTGTAAGTTCATGAAAAACTTTTTGCTTCCATAAGTTGAGTGCTGAATTTCCGTAAGTTGAACCTGAAGGTTTTTTTTGTTACACATGCTCTGAATGAAATTAGTCTTGATGGCTTAAAAATTCCTATTACTTTTTATTTTGCTTTATAGTAATAGTCTTATTGCAGCATTTTAANCCGACTCGATGGACATGAGTTTGAGTGAACTCCGGGAATTGGTGATGGACAGGGAGGCCTGGCATGCTGCGATTCATGGAGTCACAAACAGTCGGACACAACTGAGCAACTAAACTGAACTGAACTGAGTGCTTGTAAGGCCAAGCTTCTCTATAGCTCACAATTTAACAAGCAAATGGTATTAAAGAAAGCTCATGCCTTGGTTCCCTACCATATACTTTGAACATTCTTTTATCACTTCACCCACATACATTTTTACCCTTTATTATTTACATAACTGTTTCCTAATAAATGCTTATTGAATTAATTCATGGAGTAACGTATGAAATCAGTTTTGTGGTAATAGATGGGGATAAACCTGAGAAGACGTGTTATTGAATAGAGTTTCTGGGTAAAGGTTATTTAACAAAGTTGTGGCATTAAACTTCCTTTTTTAAAAGTAATTTAAAATGTATGTTTAATTAAAGTTACTGAAGAACAACCAGGCATTTAACTATGCCAAAAACGTTATGATTCCAGAAAGACATGAATCTTTATGATTCCAGAAAGATAATGATGTCTTTTTCTAGGAATTTATAATGAAGATACTTTCTTCCCAGTTCAAAATCTATGATACAAAAACAACAACAACAACAACAAAACAACCAAAAAACCCTCAAGGACATAGCAATGACTTTACTGTGGATGTTATTCTATGTTAACTAATTGTATGCAGAAGCTGGGGAGAGTTGCTTGCATGTGCTACAATGTGGATGCTTTTCATACTGATGTCCATGTTGTCTTCAGAGGATTAGACTGCTTTTTTTTTTCATTTGGGGAGTGAAGAGTGAAGGGGAAAATTCCCCTACCAGCCTATGAGTGAAAAACTTTCAATGACCCAGTACACTTTCCTTCAAAATAAGAGCATGACACTTCTGCTGGCCAACAAGTGGTCCACACTGTGGATGCTGTATTCTAAGAAGCTCTCCCATCAATCACTTGGTCTTCTTCAAAGCCAGATGCACCCTCCGAAGAGACAGCTGAGAGAGATTATGGGCACTGTCCTTGGTCATAACTAAATTCCTTAGAGTGAGGCCAGATAAGTGATGGAAATCTTAACTTGTAACCTGACTCAGTCACATCATCAGTCATGATGTTGCCAATTGAGGCAACAAAACCAGTTCCTACATTTGCCATTGGCACGAATGGGGCTGTGTGCAGGTATATACACTCCGTTGGGTCATCCAAAGTAAATAATTTTACTAATTCAAACCTGTTTGGCCCTGTGGCTAATTTCCACTGCTAGGTCTCCTCCAGAATTCCCAATGCCAATTATAATGACTCTCTTTCCAGTGAAACTGTCTGGATTCTTATAATCTCGACTATGGAAGTATTGTCCTTTGAACTTCTCAATTCCTACAAGAGAAGGAAAAATAATTACTGGGTAATGGTCATTCAATTTTTTTGCAGTGTGCAGAGTTTATGCATACATTCTCCATGTGTTCTCCTTTTATTCAAGTGCACTGTCACCTTTTTAATATTTTTTTGCCTGGTTTCTTTCCCCATAGCCCCAGAGTCAAAACTTGTGATTTCCTTATCATAAGTAGTCTGCTTAACTCAGGATCTGTTTGTATTTTGGACTTGTGGACTCACAAATCCAAACTACTTCAGAGAACATTCTCTTGTCTTTTCATCGTCTTCTTTTTTTTTGTAGTTGATTTACATCAGTTCCAGATGTATAACATAGTAATGATATTTTATAGATTGTGCAACATTCAAACTTATTACAATATTATAGTGGTTTAGATGCTCAGTTGTGTCAGGCTCCTTGTGACCCTCCAGACTGCAGCCTGCCTGGCTCCTCTGTCCATTGGGTTCTTCGGGCAACAACCCTGGAGTGGGTTACCATTTCCTTCTCTAATAATATTATAGTATTTTGACTACATTCTTTGTGCTGTATATTATATTACTTGTGACTTATTTTATAATTAGTAGTTTGTATTTCTTAATCCCCTTTACCTATTTTGCCCACCCCACCCTCTCTTCATCTTCTGTAAATACCTACTTCCATTTCAATTGTAGTATACATGTTTTTATATACTCTAGAGTATACATAGAATCCATGTGCAATGCAGGAAGACATGGGTTCAATCCTTAGGTTGGGAAGATCCCCTGGAGGAAGAAATGGCAACCCACTCCAGTGGTAACATGAAGAGTTGAAAACTGAACAACTGAGCACATACATAGTATTTTTTTCCCTCAAAATGAAAATCCAGGCCAAAGACTGTAATTTAACTCTTTCTTTAAGCTTTATTTTCTTGCTTAAAAACTCAATATTTCTGTTTGTTTCCTCCATTGCTTAAAAAAAAAAAAGCCTTTATTCAGGATAAAGAGATGTGGTACATTTCTACAATGAAATATTACTCAGCCATGAAAAAGAACAAAATCATGTCATTTGTAGCAACAGCGATGCCCCTAAAGGTTGTCAAACTGAGTAAAGTAAGTCAGAGAAAGACAAATATCATATGGTATCTCTTATATGTGGAGTCTAAAAAAATTGCACAGATGAACTTACTTACAAACAGAAAGAGTTACAGAAAACAAACTTTTCTATAGGGAGGAAAAGTGGGGGAGGGATAAACTGGGACACAGGGATTGGCATATATACACTACTGTAAATAGATAACTAATAAGGGGTCTCTGGTGGCTCAGTGGTAAAGAATTCACCTGCCAATGCAGGAAACATGGGTTCAGTTCCTTGGTTGAGAGGATGCTCTGGAGAAGGAAATGGCAACTGACTTCAGTATTCTTGCCTGGGAAGTCCCATGGATAAAGGATCCTGGTGGGCTACAGTCTATGGGGTCGCAAAAGAGTCTGACATCACTTGACAACTAAACAGCAATAATAAGGACCTGCTGTATAGCAAGGGAACTCTTTTCAATACTCTGTAATGACCTGTGTGGCAAAAGAATCTTAAAAAGAGTGGATATGTGATTAACTTTGCTATATAGCAGAAATTTTTCAAAACACAATATTTAAATCAACTATACTCCAATAAAAATTTTTTAAAGCCCTCATTCAGCTTAATGCAGATCAACTCTTTTTATCCTTAGAAAAACTATAATCATTGTGAAACTAAATACAAAGCCTTCTAATTTTCCTCTAGTCCCCCATGTTATTGTTATTTCTACCTCTCAAATATTATTAATACAAGTTACTGCAACATTTTTCAGTAGAATATGCAGAATTAGGATAAGCCTTATTTCATCCCAAGGTAGGAATCACTCAGACCATTCTTTAGGGACCAGGTCACAGGCATGGTTCAAGGGTCTTCTTGCTTAGTAGGCTACTTACCAGGGAAGCTTTCCAAGGGTAAGTGAGCATAGGTGTGATGGCCAGTGCAAACCATAACTCCATCGAAGACATACACCTCCTTTTTCCCTTCAGATTCCGTGACCACCTCCCATTGGCCTGAAGTGGGGAAATCAGGCTGCTTCTTCACACTGCACACAGTGGTCTAAGAAGAAAAGGGATCACCACAGGGGACTGTAGCCACAGCCTATGCAGTGGTCATCTTCCCTGACAGGTCTGTCTTTGCAGGGGGTTACACAAAGGGCTGATAAGAGGGCTTAAGAGGGCTCATAAGAGGGCTCATACCACATAAGAGGGCTAAGGCAGGGATATTTGATTTTCATACTCGACAAATAAAAACTTTTTTTGTTTGGGGCTATGGTCAGAGTGAGAAAACTTTCACGAGGGAAGCTAAATAAAACAAGAGTTGGCAGACTAACGTTTCACTATCCTCTCCTAGAAAAGTACAAATGACTACTTTTCTTGGGCCATGCCTCAGTTGGTAAAGATTCTGCCTGCAATGCAGGAGACCAGGGTTTGATCCCTGGGTCGGAAAGAATCCCCTGGAGAAGGAAATGGCAATCAAATGCAGTATTTTTTCCTAGGAAAATTCCATGGACAAAGGAGTCTGGCAGGCTACAGTCCATGGGATCACAAGAGTAGGACACAACTTAGCAACTAAACCATCACAACCACCACCACCTTTGTCAGAGTGAGAAAACTTCCATGAGACAACCTAATTCAAACAAGTTGGCAAATTAATGTTGCACTATCCTCTCCTAGAAAAGTGCAAATTACTAGTTTTATTAGGCCATGCATGTGTATATGCTCAGTTACTCAATCATGTCTGACTCTGCAATCCCCTGGACTGTNGACAACCTAATTCAAACAAGTTGGCAAATTAATGTTGCACTATCCTCTCCTAGAAAAGTGCAAATTACTAGTTTTATTAGGCCATGCATGTGTATATGCTCAGTTACTCAATCATGTCTGACTCTGCAATCCCCTGGACTGTAGCCCACCAGGCTCCTCTGTCCACGGGATTTTCCAGGCAAGAATACTGGAGTGGGTTGCCATTTCCTCCTCCAGGGGATCTTCCTGACACAGGGATCGAAGTCTGCTGTGTCTCCTGCATTGGCAGGTGGATTCTTCACCACTGTGCCACCTGGGAAGCCCTTCTTGGACCACATGCCCTGGACCATACCCTAAGGCAATATGATACTTAAATAAAATTTGGGCTTTTCTTGTGTTTCTAAGACACTTGATGCACTAAATGCCTATTCCTCCCCATACTCCCAGATATCCTGAGATCTTCTGATGCCTTATCTCAAGTTCCGTTCTCACTGTCTAGTCTTAAATGTGTGACTGAGCTAATAAGGCTCCCTTTCCTAATAGAGCAGAAAAACATCTCAGTGGCTCATGTTTTGTGTAAATGAACTTCTTTGACTCCCATAAATGCCCATTTTACAAATAACTAGAAAGAAAGAAGATACAAGATGGGATAGTCAGTGGTATAGTTTTTAGCTTTAAAAACAAATAGGGGTTACTCTACCTAGTCTAAGGAAACATTAAGAGTATTTCTTATGTGCTTCTAGGATTTATGACCATAATGTCTTGGTGGACTAATAACACTCTTATATACCCAAGTGATCCTATATTATTTATAGTTCCTCTCTATCATGTTCTTACTTTTACACAGGCCAGTCCTTCTGCCTGGACCATCCTTTTATGCTTTCCTCATTTGGAGATACTCGCCCTTCAACATTTAGTTTGGTATTATCTCTTCTAAGAAAAAGTCCTTGGTACCTGATAATTCAAGCTCTAATGGATTAAGTGTCCCACTCTGAGCTGCAATGTATAGATCTCAGGGCATTTATCACCCTGTAACTCTGTATTTTTATTAATTATGCTTGCAATGAAATTTTCATTTTTCTGGCTCCTAACTAGACTGTTAAATCACTGTTTTTTTGTTTGTTTTGTTTTTTGGGGTATTTGTTTCTTCACTGCTTAGTGTGGTAACAAACCTAAGTGTTTTTAACAAGTGAAGAGAAGCATCACTAGACTATAAATGACTGACTTTGGAAGTCATCACTTGTTAAGTAGAAAAAGGCATGATTTAGTAGAATGATCAGAAAGTAGAAGATTTGGGCTTTTTGCCAGCTGTCAGAAATACTGGTTCTTTTATGGTCATGGCTTAAAATAACAGAATATCATGGAAGATTTTATAGCAGGAAGGAACCAAGGAGGTGATATACTACAATCATCTTGTTTTACAAATAAAACTAAGACACATCAAAGTTGAGAAACTTACTTGCCTGAAGTTACAAGTAGATTAGCAGCAGAACAAAGACTAGAACTTAAATTTTTTTCCCCAATTCAGTGTTCTTTCCTCTACACCAGAGTTGATTTATTTGCTTTCTCATAACTGTTCAATAACTAATTCATGGGGTTGCTGTCATCACATAAAAAACGCATTGGGAAGCACTTCAGAAAGCATAAAAGGCTAAGTGGCCAGTTGTGGAACAAGTTGTGGCACCAGGAGTTTTCAAAGTGTCCATAACTGTCAGTTCTCATCTGTTTATTGTAATCAAATGATACATAAAGAAGGCAATGAAATGAAGGTTGCTTCTTGGATCTGTAGTCAAAATACACAGAAGAGGGACTTTCCCTTTGATACTTTTCAGTCAGAGAAAAGACACAGTGCAGAGTCTATTGGATAGATACATAAGCATATCAAACCAAGATACACATAAGCACTGCTAAATGAAACCACAATATTCATTTACTTTGCAAACAACTTCAAACACAGAGATACCCACAAAATTCCCTACCTTAAATCGAATGTACTTTAGAAGGTCGAATTCTTTGGCATACATCCTGAAATACTCCATGACCTGGGAGTTGTGCATGAAGTTAGGATAATGATCTGGGATGGGATAGTCACTGAAGCACATCATCTCCTTAGAAGTGTTGATGATCACTGACTTGTAAATACTTGCCCTTCCTTCTTCAGGTTCTTCCTGCAGTAAATAAAAAGCATTCATAGCAGCTTGAGAATTAAGGTCATGGTTTATAAACAGCCAATTAACATTTGAAAAGTTATCTAAAATGCCAATTAAAAAAAGAAGTTATACACACACACTCCTTTATATCTCCCAGCATGCAGTTAGAATGATACTGGATGGCTTCCAAGACTAAGTGGTAAGTAGGAGAAGGCAATGGCAACCCACTCCAGTGTTCTTGCTTGGAGAATCCCAGGGACAGGGGAGTCTGCTGGGCTGCCGTCTTTGGGGTCGCACAGATTCGGACATGACTAAAGTGACTTGGCAGCAGCAGCAGTCTTGCCGCTTCCACCTGGGTTTCTTAGTAAGCTTCCTCTCGTAGAAGTCAGCAGCTGTGTAACAAGCCCAGCTACCCTGAGACCATCATCCTGTGAGGAAGCCCAAGCTATCCACATGAAGAGCATGTTTGTGATAGAGAGATGTGCAGCCAGCCCCCAGAAGTCCTAATTATCCCAGCTGATGTTTTAAACATGGAAGCAAAGAGGTCATAGTATGTGTCCAGTCTTAGATTAAAATGACAAAAGACTCCAAGTGAGAACTGCCCATCTGAGTACTAGTTTCAAGGTTTCTCATGTACTTGCAACACTGTTCTCTAGGAAACACTGAACTAATTTATAATTCTGTCCACTATGTGTTCCTGTTTTACCTTATTTTCACTAATTTAAAAGACAATTATTCAGTGTTAGCAAAAATGAAATCTCAGTACAATGTTTTCTGGAGAGTAATGCGGCAAGAACATGAAAACCCTTGACAGCCATTTAAAGAAAGATTCAGTATTCAGACAAAAATTTATGTTAATGTACGTTGATAGCATTATTTGTAATATAAAAATGAAATAAGTTAATTGTCTGTGATATTGTGATTTATAAGAAATATATATTTGGTCATCCAGATGGTCAAAATATATTTCTCATATACATTTGGTCTTTCTACCACAGTTCCTGGCTCAGAGCTCCCAAAGCTCTTGTAATTTCCTAAGTATTGAGAGTCTTTTGTTGTGTTACTATGGTGACTCTTAAAAAGCAAATAATGGTGAGCCTGGTGACCAATGGAGCAAACCCTGTGGGTTGTAACTTTCAGTTGCCCCCTTCTGACTTCTGGGGAGGGGAGAGGGACTGGAAGTTGAATTAGTAGCCAATACCCAGTGATTTAATTAATCATTCCTGTCGTGAATCTGCCATAAAACCCCAAAAGAGTAGGATTTAGGGAGCTTCCAGGTTGGTGAACCTGAAAAGATCAGGAGAGCAGCGTGCCTAGAGAGGGCATGGAAGCTCAGTGTCCTTTCCCTGTGCACCTCTCTTTGGCTGTTCCCAAGCTACATACTTTTATAAGAAATTGGTAATCTAGTGAGCAAATGGGTTTTGTGTGTTCTGTGAGCTGCTCTGGCAAATTAAGCAAACCCAAGGAAAGGGTCATGGGAATTTCTGATTTATAGCCAGTTGGTCAGAAGTATAGGTAACTACCTGGTAACGGCTGGCATCTGAAGTCCAAAGTCCAAGGAGGGGTCATTGGAATCTCCAAACTGTAGCCAGTTGGTCAGAAGCACTGGTAATAACCTGAGTTTATGACTTGGTGTCTACAGTAGGGCTGAGGGGGCAGTCTTGTAGGACTGAGCTCTCAATTTGTGGAATCTGAAACTATCTCTGGGTAAATAGAATAGAGTTTAATTCTTGGACATCTTGCTAGTATCTGAATGTTGTTTGTTGGTGTCTGGGGACCATCCCCCACCCATGCACATACACACCCACACATACTTGCTTTGGTCTCAGAACCATTTAATGCCCAACAAATACACTGTATTTGAGAATCACTACTCTAGATCCTTGCTACCTGAAGTATGAGCTGTGAACCAGCAGGCAGAGATATCTCTTGGGAAACTGTTAGAAATGCAGAATCTCAGGCCCCACCCAACCTACTGAATTGGAACCTGCCTTTCTAACAAAATCCTCAAGATTTTCCCAGGTAGCTCAGTGGTAAAGAATCTGCTGCCAATGCAGGAGGCACTAGAGACACACGTTCAACCTCTGGGTTGGGAAGATGCCCTGGAGGAGGGCACAACCCACACCTGTATTCTTGCCTGGATAATCCCATGGCCAGGGGAGCATGGTGGGCTACAGTCCATAGGGTTGCAAAGGGTTGAACATGACTGAAATGACTTAGCACACACAAACAGGGGTGTTGTACTAACCACATAAAATAGCACAGTATCTATCCAGACTGCTATATTAGCCTTCACTGAAACATCACAAATGATGACTTTTTAACTCTTTTTAAAATTGTTTTGATTATGGACAATTACCTTAACCAATTTGGACCCCCTTTTCCCTTTCTGGGCTTTGCAAGTGGCCCAGTGGTAAGAATCTGCCTGCCAATGCAAGAGATGTGGGTTCGATCCCTGGGTGGGAAAGATCTCTTGGAGTAGGAGATGGCAACCCACTCCAGTATTCTTGCCTGGAAAATCCCATGGACAGAGGATCCTGGTGGGTTAAAGTCGATGGAATCACAAAGATTCCAACACGACTGAGCACGCACCCATGCACTTCTTTTTTAGGGCTTTTCTCATGGCTCAGTGGTAAAGAATCTGCCTACCAACGCAGAAAATACAGGTTCGAATCTGGGTTGGAAGATCCCCTGGAGAAAGAAATGGCAATCTGCCCTAGCAGTCTTGCCTGGGAAATCACACGGACAGAGGAGCCTAACAGATCACAGTTCATGGGGTTGCAAAAGAGTCCACATAGCTTAAAGACTAAACAACAAAGGGTTGTTTATCATGCAGAGACAGTCTTCCCTTTTTTCCATAAACAAACAGATATTTGGATGTTGGGTATTACTGAGCATTCAATGGTCATAAAGGAGAGTGTTTATTGGCTTTGCCCACATTAGAGATGATTTTACCCTAGTTTTTAGAGAAGAATTTTTGAATTTCAGAATCCTGAATTGATCATTCCCATTTCTTTGCCCTATACTTCAGGATCTCATTCTTGTTGGCTGCTAATAATGTTTTCACAAGTCTCTTTTCAAGTCTCTTCTAACCTATCCTACAAATTTCAACCACAGTCTTCTTTCTAGGGAATGGTTGTTTCTCTTCTCTAATTAAACTTTTGGATGCTGCTCCATTTTCTATAGTTTATTTTTCAGTTTAGGATTCAGAGACCTCCATAATGTCTTATAGTTTACATATTCTTTATCTCCCCAATTCGATTGTAAACCCCCTGACTTATATTTATGATCTTTCCCACAGTATATAAAATTATAAATAGCACTTAGTAGATATTTAATAGATATATGCTGAATTACATTGAGAAAGTTATATATAGAAAAAAGAAGTAAATTTCACATAATGCATAACAAACTAATGAAATACATCAACTTCATTTCAAAAAGAGTTGAATAAGATATTTTTATCTTATAAAAATTTGTTGTAAGGAAAATTGCAAAGTAATATAAAATCAAATGCATGAAGATATTCAATTTATATTATTTAAAATAGCTATTAATTAGAAATCACTTAAATGGCCCCTCCACCAATAGGCAAATGGTTTAAAAAATTATGATCTCAGTATGATGTAGAATTTATCTTCCACACCACTTCTTAAGTATCCTGCTAAATTCAAAGCAGATCCTGTCAACCTACTGCTTACTGGCTTCTACTGATTCCACGTGGGAAACCAAATTTCTTATTCTTAAACTCAGCATGTTGCATAATCCTAATCTACTTTATTATCTTCATTTATTGTTCTCCTCAGTTAACTTCAAGCTTCTGAGTCATTAAATTGTTTTGAAACATTCTAGACTCTTTTACAACTTTAAACTTTTGTAATACTACTGCTTCTTCATTTGGAAAATTCTTATCAGTCATTCAAGAGTCCCATCAAATGTGACTTCTTTGGAGAAGTATTTCTTGTTCTCTCCACTGAGTTAAATGCCCCCATTCAACCTCCAAGCTGCCAAAACTCTCTGCTCATATTGCCATCAAGAAGACTTAGAACATGCAGTAGTCTACACTTGTTACTATGACTGTGAGATACCCAAAAGTAGAGTTTGTGTCTTAGTTTTTATATTTCTGATGTGTGTGTATGTGTGTGTGTGCATTCAGTCGTGTCAGACTCTTTGCAACTGCATGGACTGTAGCCCGCAAGGCTCCTCTGACGATGGAATTTTCCAGAATACTGAAGTAGGTTGCCCTTTCCTACTCCAGAAAGTATATATCTTCCCAATCTGATATATAGTGGATGCTTAATAAATGATTTGAAATGAATTAATGAGTGAATTATAGAGATTGAATTTGGAGACACTTAAAAATGTGATTTTGAAATCTGTAAAGGAACACTGAAAACAGCCTATGCTACAACTTTAAGTGGAAAAAGTAATATACAAAATTAAATTTACATTGTAATCACCAAATATTATGTAGTTGCCTGGGGCAACTGTATGCCTGTGTCTACCCATGTTTACATAATTACACATTGTATAATCTCTACCCTGTCATATGAGTATATTTTATTTATTATAAATCAATAAAATTTGAAGGTAGGAAAAACAAATTGATTTATTAAGAAGGTAGGATTTTTGTAGAAATATTTATATCACACCTTCATGATAAAACCCTTTAGCAAACTAGGAATAGGGGGAAACATCTTTAATTTGATAAATAACATCTATAAAATACTTACAGGTAACATTATACTTTGAAGAAGGGAATGGTAACCCACTCCAGTATTCTTGCCTCGAGAATCCCATGAACTGAGGAGCCTGGTGGGCTGCCATCCATGGGGTTGCAAAGAGCTGGACACGACTGAGTGACTAACACAACAACATTATACTTAATACTGAGAAAATGAACAATTTACCCATAAAATTGAGAACAAGGCAAGGACGGCCTCTCTTAACACTTCTATTAAACACTGTATTAGAAATCCTGACTAATGTAATAAGGTAAGAAATGTATACAATAAAGGTATACATATTGGGAAGGAACAAGTAAAATGATTTTTACTTGAAGATGATATGACTGTCTGTCTATGTAGAAAATTCCAAAGATTTTTTTTTTAATTCCTGGAACTAATAAGCAATTATAGCAGGGTTGCAGGTTACAGAGGCAATATACAAAAGCCAACTGCTTTCTTATATACCAGAAATGAAAAATTGGACTTTGAAATTAAAAACCATACCATTTATAATAATATTCCCCAAATTAAATGCTTAGGTAAAAATCTAACAAAATATGTATGAGACTTATATCCAAGTAATATAAAACACAGAAGAAGAAAATCAAAGATATAAATAAATTAAAACATATTCTATACTTATAGATTGGAAGACTCAATATTGTTAAGATGTCACTTTTCCCAACTTGATCTATAGATTCAGTGCACTCCCAGTCAATCTCCCAGCTAGCTATTTTGTAGATGTTGACAAACCGATTCTAAAATTTATGTGGAAAGACAAAAAGCCTAGACTAGCCAACTTTGCCCTTAAGTGTGGACTGTGCATAGTGACTTTCTTCCAAAGAGTACAGTATGACATGGGAGAACAAAAGAGAAACTTCACAGTGACAAACCGATAAACACCATTTCAAGCCAAGTCATCAAGATTAACATCAATCAGTGTGACAAGTGTGATAGAGTATAACATTGATATGATGTGATGAGAATGGCACTCTACCTCTAAGGTCTTCCTCCTCAGAATTCATAACCCCAGTCTAACCATGATGAAAACATCAGACAAATCCCAACTGAGGGATTTGCTATTGAATATCTAACCAGCGATTCTCAAAACTGTCAAGGTTATCAAAAACAAGGAGGGGCTAAGAAACTGACACAGCCATGAGGAGACAAGACAGCTGGAACAGGAAAAGGTCATTAGAAAAAATAAACCTAAATAAATCTGAATAAAGCACGGACTTCAGTTAATAATAATGTATCAATATTGGTTCATTAATTATGACAAATGTTATCACCCTAATGTAAGATGTTAATGATATCTGGGCATGAGGTATATGGGAACTCTGTACTATTTTCCTAATAATTCTGTAAACCCAACACAGTTCTAAAATTAAAGTTTATTTAAACATATTATTTGTAATAGCACATTAAAAAATTAATTAGTGGTTAGGTCCTTTTGAAAACAAGATGTTTGTGAGGGCAGGGGTTGAAATATTCCTAACTATTAAATTTGACTTCGTTCATTCAGCAGATATTTCTAAAGTAATAAAAACACTATATTAAGGACTTCCCTCAGAGAAGGCAATGGCACCCCACTCCAGTACTCTTGCCTGGAAAATCCCATGGACGGAGGAGCCTGGTAGGCTGCAGTCCATGGGGTCTCGAAGAATCAGACATGACTATGTGACTTCACCTTCACTTTCATGCATTGGAGAAGGAAATGGCAACCCACTCCAGTGTTCTTGCCTGGAGAATCCCAGGGTCGGGGGAGCCTGGTGGGCTGCCGACTGTGGGGTCGCACAGAGTCGGACACGACTGAGGTGACTTAACAGCAGCGGCAGCCACAGGAACTTCCTTGGTGGTCCAGTGGCTAAAACTCCACACTGTACCAAAGTAGAGGGCATGGGTTCAATCCCTGGTTAGGAAACTAGAGCCCACATGCCACATCTAATAGTTCTCATGCTGCAGCTAAAGATCCTGCATGACCCAGTGCTGCCAAAATAAACAAAACAAAGCAAAACAAAAAACCTCACGGTCTTAACGCTAAAAAATACATGTCTGTCTTTGTTTTCCAAAGGTTCGAAGTTTCCAAATAGAAGGAGTAGACCGATGCTTTCCACAGCAGGTCTGTTGGGGGTCACTGGGCTAAATGAATCACAGATCTTACCCTTTATATGTGACAATAATCATATATTTGTATTAATTTTCAAATAAGACAATGAAATATTGTATGTCCACAAAAATCTTCAAGTCCTTCTAAACACCCCATTAGATCCTTGGTAGTGCTTATTACTGTCAGCTCACTACTTCATAAGTGAGGGCAGAGCAGTCTCAGGTCAGTGAGTAGAACAAGGAGCTTCCACTCCTGCATTTTAGTATTTTCTACCATCAGTGAATAATCTTCCCTATACAGACACACCTTGATCATATTTCCTGCCTAAGCACATGACTTGCATACATGTGAAAAAAAGATAATGGGGACACAGGGTAGTGTAATTTAAACTGAAGGGTTCGGAGGCAATAGTAAGGGCGGAAGAACAGAGAAGAATGACTCGCCTTCAGTGGGAGGAATGAGAACAGCGTGGACCTTCTGTTCCTTTGACAGACTCTCAGAATCCCATTAGACCCCAGCTATCTTAGGACAGTTCTCAATGTTGTCTTCACAAAGGGATCACATGGGGAACTCTAAAATATTAATGCCTGGTCCCTTCTCCCAGAGACCCTCTTTTAATTACTCCCTGTCTAATGTATAGATAAGGTTGAAATCTACTGATAAGAGGTCATGTGCTGGCCCTAGCTCAGGGAACCAGAGTTTATCCCACCCACCTCAGAAGTTCTTTCTCCACACATTCTTAGCTAAATTGCAAAATACCTAAGGGCAGAGGCAGGAGGTTATATAACTGTTTCCCCATCATCTAATATAGTCTTAGGTCCAGAATTGTTTATTCAATAAACCTTTACTGATTTTGTTTTAAAGATGCAATGTCATCCTCATTTATCATGCGGGAAAGCAGGGGTAAAGGCTGAAGGGCAAAGGTTTCCATGTTGGTTGTGCATTAGAAATAACTAGTGGATAGTTTTATTGGCACTCCAGGCCAATAAAGCCAGAATCTAGATGGGCTGATAGCAGTATTTGTTAAAGTTTATTAAAGTTCCCAGGTGATTNCTGAAGGGCAAAGGTTTCCATGTTGGTTGTGCATTAGAAACAACTAGTGGATAGTTTTATTGGCACTCCAGGCCAATAAAGCCAGAATCTAGATGGGCTGATAGCAGTATTTGTTAAAGTTTATTAAAGTTCCCAGGTGATTGACTGTTCAGTGTATAGCCAAAGTTAACAGCCACTGCTCTATAGTTAACCTTTTAAGTATTTTTGTATCCATTCAGTTGTCTTTTTTGGAGGGAGATATATTTAAGAATTTAAAAGACCTATCCATCTAAGAATGGTTATTACTTAATTTTATGTTTTAAATCAAAATGTATTAAATATGCCTTACTTTACATTATATTGTATCAATATGGTATCTTTGTATAACATATACACTTTAGAACTTTACTACTGAAAATGTAATTATCAGCAGGATCAACATCACTTGGGGGCTTATTTGAAATATAGCATCGTAGCACCACCCCCAGATTAATGAATCAGAATGTACATTTTAGCAAAATCTCCAGTGATTCATTTTCATTTTCAAGTTTGAGAAGCACTGCTATGGTATGCATTGAGATTTTTAAAATTTAACTAAAATTAAACTAAATTTAACTAAAATTAAAAATTATTCTATAGCATTGCATACTTATTAAAACGTCAACATTTCCCAAGCGATTTATCATTTTAAGCCACTTTGTTTATAAAGTAATACTGTAGTAATGAACATTAACATGTCTCACATCACTACCTATCTTTCACCCTCAGTCTGATCTAACATTAATGAAGAGGTCAAGAAGAAAGGCATGCATACTGAATCCCTGAGACCTATTACAAAAAAGAAAATGGAAGCCCTGAGTCCCCACTGACTTACTGGGCACCTCGTAGCAACAGTGGAATTCCAGTGTGCTTGGGATGATCTTATATATGAAACCTCCAATTAAATTATAAAAATGTGAGAGGGGTAGGGTGGGGGAGAAGGCTCCAAATAACAAGCAAGGAGGTGAAAGAAAAGCAGATCTCAAAGGAATGTTTGAGGAAACCAGCATCAACATGTGAAATATGCTTAATCTGCAATTAAAAAATGTTTATAATACCTCAGGCTTCACAACTGTGTAACTGGAATATGTGAAAATGAAGGTCTATTTCCACAAGCAGTCTAAGCAGCCACCCAAGAAATTTTCCATCTCAAGGATTCATTTATAAAATGCAAATATGTTTGGTGCCTAATACATGCCAGGCATGGCCTTTGGCTCTAGAATTATAGTGGTGTGTATGTGCGTGCATATAATATATGTAAAAATATGTATTATATATAATAGACACAGATGTGGTCTGTCTTAACAAAAGTCAGAGCATTACGATGAAATATAGCTTATTTATTTTCAAGTAAGCAGTTTTAAGGTGTTGAAATTTTGCCAAGAGTATAATCAGAATAAACTTCAAAAGTTGAGTTTTTAACAGAGACGTTTAAGCCACTTTGGAGATAAAAGCTAGAAACCTGATAATCAGGCAGGATGGTGAACCTTCAACCAATTTCTTACCTGATCAGTAGTTGCCTAGGATGCTTACCAGACATCAAATGTGTGGGCCCCACATTCAGCCTACTGAATAACAACTGATGTGTAGCACTTATTGTGCCACTGTTATTAGTGATGACATAATTATTCACTTAACCTCCACAATAACTCTGTAAAGGGGGTATCTCCTTCTTAAAGATGATAACATAGAGGTACAGAGAGGTTTAATGACTTTCCCCAAAGTCACAGTAATGCTAGTATGTGCAGACACAGGATTTGAACCCATACTATGCTCTTAAACTTTACACTATGTTGTGGCTGGGTTTCTAAAGTAAAATTTTCTATTGATTACAAAATATTAATTAACAGTCTTTTCAGCCCACGTGCAAGACTGATTATGACCGAGGCATGGGTGGTGTGCTAAGGGGTATTCACCCTAGATCTGAATAAGAACTATTGTCAGAGTTAGTTGCCAGGACAGAGCCAATATGCAAAACAGCGGCACTGTTGTTCAACTAAGGAATGCTGTGAATCCACTTTCAAGTAACTGGCAAACACTATGTTTGTCTTTATGAAATATGAAACAAACACTGGCTCTAAAAAGTGAGTTTAAAAGCAAACCCAATGGATGTTGCTTTGGAGGTAGTTAAGAAAGTGAAAGAGGAGAGTGAAAAAGTTGGCTTAAAGCTCAACATTCAGAAAACGANAGGGAGGATCCAGACCTTCCACCCTTTGGCAGGGAAGCTGTGACAATGGTGGGCTCTTCCAGGGACGCCTGCGGAACAGGCATTACTGGCGTAATCCAATCCAGGCGCATCTTTGGGGGCCAGACTCTAGGACACAGAGTGATTCATAGCTCTTGCCTTGAGGAACAACCAGTGTGGCTCCGGCTTGCCCACCGTCAGCCAGGCACACACAAGTACACTCAGTTCAGTTCAGTTGCTCAGTTGGGTCTGACTCTTTGTGACCCCATGGACTGCAGCACGCCAGGCCTCCCTGTCCATCACCAACTCCCGAAGCTTGCTCAAACTTATATCCAAAGAGTTGGATATACCATCCAACCATCTCATCCTCTGTCGTCCCCTTCTCCTCCTGCCTTCAGTCTTTCCCAGCACCAGGGTGCCTTCCAATGAATCGGTTCTTCGCATCAGGCAGCAAAAGTACTGGAGCTTTACAACTGCACTGGTTTTGCAATAACCAGGTGCCACCTCTATTATTCAGACTTTTCTGGACTTGTATTTTTATGCTCAAGGAATTTTGTTTTAAAATGAATTTTATATCCAGACTGTGAAGAGGAAGCCAATATTAACCAAAATAAGGAGAAGTTTGTTGTAAAACCAAGTACAATGAAAACAGCTATTAATCTTCAGCAAGTTCCTGNACTTCTAGGAGCATACAGTACGTCTTCTTTTTTTTTTTTTTTTTCTGGAGGGAGATACCAAGTTTTGGCCATTTTCTGGGCAGTCTACTTAGATAGTTGGATGGGAAGGGAACACCTGTTCTGTATATAGAGCTCCAGGTAATGCCCTCATCTGTGCCCCTCAGAAAGAGCATCTGTGAGGTTGACTAGCTCCTCCATCCCACAGATATTGCCCTGGTTATACTCCAGGCTATGGTTTCCTTTGTTGCTTCTGAGTAGCTCTTTGAAATCTATCTTCTAGAAGTTTGTTGTTGAAAATTTCCATTTATAGATCCTCCTCCCCAATCTAATTTTTGTTGTAGCTGGTTCTGTATGTTCCATTTTCATTACCTTCCTATTATCTTTTCTATTTTTAAAAATTTTTATTGGCGTAAAGTTACTTTACAGTGTTGTTAGTTCCTGCTGTACAGCAATGTAAATCAGCTATTTTTATACATATGTCCCTCTTTTGGGGGTTTCCTTCTCATTTAGGTCACCACAGAGCATTGAGTAGAGTTCCCAGTAGGTTCTCATTGGGGTTATCTATTTTATAAATAATGCCAATAGTATATATATGTCAATCCCAACCTCCTAATTCCTCCCACTTCCCCTTCCTCCATTAGTACTTTTCTTATCATTTTTTTGGGCCATGCCACATGGCATGTGAGATCTTAATTCCCTGACCAGGTATTGATCCCACATTGCCTGCAGTAAAAGCATGGAGTCTTAACCACTGGACCATCAGGAAGGTCCCTTTCCTGTCATTTTAATTATGGATATCAGAAGACTTGAAAGTAAGAGGTTAACTCACCATTTGGAATAGAAAGTCTTTTTTTTAAGTTGTGATTTTAAAACATAGGGTGGTATACTTACTACCATTCTTTGTTTAATATTTGTAATTTGTTCTAGGGATAATAAAATAAGAAAATATAACATTATAATGACTTCCTGCCAGTGGTATAAAAATGTCATCCTGATCTTCTAGATTGAAAGGAGGTAGAGGAGGAAAGGAGGTAGAAAGTTTTACGGAAATTGGGACTAGTCTAATCTATGTTGTGCATCTGAATTGTCTAATAGGTTGTATGTTGTCAGGAAAAAGAGAATTTTGGAGAGTTTCAGAGGTGACAAATAAAGCTGAATGGAACAATTGCATTGGGGAGGGCTTTCTAAGTCTTGACTAACATAGATTACAGGAAAGGAAAAAGAGAAGAATAAAGTTAAATGATTACTGGTGGGATATGTAAGACTGTTTAGTCTTATATAATAACCTCAGATATGTAGATAACACCACCCTTATGGCATAAAGTGAAGAACTAAAGAGCCTCTTGATGAAAGTGAAAGAGGAAAGTGGAAAAGTTGGCTTAAAGCTCAACATTCAGAAAACGAAGATCATGGCATCCAGTCCCATCACTTCATGGCAAATAGAAGGGGAAACAGTGGCTAACTTTATTTTTGGGGGCTCCAAAATCACNGTCATCCAAATATTAACCTTAGAATTTAAGATTCCACTCACATCATGAGAAGTCAGTATAGTAAGGTTTTGCCCATTAATTATTTTTAAGGCTTTAGGTACTAATAAAGCCATTGCCCCAATTACTCTTAGGCAGTGGGGCCACACACGTGAAATTACATCTAATTCTCTGCTTAGATAAGCAAAAGGTTGCTGACGAGGCCCTCGGAGTTGTGTCAAAACTCCCAAGTCCATACCTTTTCTTTCAGTGACAAACAAATTAAAATTCTGACCCTGTGGGCAAGCTCAGAGCTAGAACTTGCAGGAGAGCAGTTTGAAGAACCTTAAAAGCCTTTTGAGTTTTTGGTGACCAAACCAGTTTGTCAGTTTGGGCCTGCTGAGTTTCAGCTAAAAGTTTATATAAAGGCCGGGCAAGTTTCCCAGGAATCCAAATGCAACAGTAACCTGTGATTTCCAAAAATCCTCTCAATTGTCTTAAAGTCATAGGTAGGGGATGATTTAGTATAGGCTTAATTTTCTCAGGGCCTATGGCCCTAGTCCCTTCTGATATGATTAGGCCCAGATATCTAACTGATTGTTGACAAAGTTGAGCCTTTTTTCTTGATGCCTTGTAACCACAGCCTGCCAGAAAGGTTAAGAAATCTTCTGAGGCTCGTGAACAAGCTTTTTCTGTCTCTGCACAGAGCAAAATATCATCTACATATTGTAACACCACCGCTTCAGAGCTATTAAAGTTTTGGAGATCCCGTGACAAACTCTGTCCAAATAAGTGAGGACTGTCACCAAATCCCTAGGGCAAAACTGTCCAGGTTAACTGAGAAGCTGGCTGCGTAGGATCTTCAAAGGCAAATAGAAATTGACTTTCCTGCGCCAAAGGCACTGAATAAATAGAAGGCTTTCACTTTCATCAAGAGGCTTTTTAGTTCCTCTTCACTTTCTGCACTAAGAGTAGTGTCATCTGCATATCTGAGGTTATTGATATTTCTCCCAGCAATCTTGATTCCAGCTTGTGCTTCTTCCAACCTAGTGTTTCTCATGGTGTACTCTGCATATAAGTTAAATAAGCAGGGTAACAGCATACAGCCTTGATGTACTCCTTTTCCTATTTGGAACCAGTCTGTTGTTCCATGTCCAGTTCTAACTGTTGCTTTCTGACCTGCATATAGGCTTCTCAAGAAGCAGGTCAGGTGGTCTGGTACTCCCATCTCTTGAAGAGTTTTCCACAGTTGATTGTGATCCACACAGTCAAAGGCTTTGGCATAGTCAATAAAGCAGAAATAGATGTTTTTCTGGAACTCTCTTGCTTTTTCCATGATCCAGTGGATGTTGGCAATTTGATCTCTGGTTCATCTGCCTTTTCTAAAACCAGCTTGAACATCAGGGAGTTCACGGTTCACGTATTGCTAAAGCCTGGCTTGGAGAATTTTGAGCATTACTTTACTAGCGTGTGAGAGGAGTGCAATTGTGCGGTAGTTGGAGCATTCTGTGGCATTGCCTTTCTTTGGGGTTGGAATGAAAACTGACCTTTTCCAGTCCTGTGGCCACTGCTGAGTTTTCCCAATGTGCTGGCATATTGAGTGCAGCACTTCCACAGCATCATCTTTCAGGATTTGAAATAGCTCAACTGGAATTCCATATGTCATCAGGCAAATGTAAATTAAAATCACGATAAGATAATACTACATATCTATGAGAATGGCCAAAAACCAAGAACATTGATGACACCAAGTGCTGGCAAAGCTACAGTGGTACAGATACTCTTTCATTGCTGATGGGAATGTAATATGGTACAACCACACTGCAGGTTTCCTACAAACTATACATATTCTTACCATGTGTCTGGCAATTATGAGTGTCAGTATTTACTTGAAGGAGGTGAATACTTTCATCCATATGTAAACTTGCACTCAGATTTCCATGCTGCGCCCCCAGCCTAATTGAGGTATTTGTGTGTGCTTACTTGCTCAGTCATTTTGGCCTCTTTGCCACCCAATGGACTGTAGCCCACCAGGCTCCTCTGTCCCTGGGGATTCTCCAGGCAAGGCTACTGGAGTGGGTTGCCATGCCCTCCTCCATGGGATCTTCCCAACCCAGGAATTGTACCCAGGTCTCCTGCACTGTGGGTGGGTTCTTTACTGTCTGAGTCACCAAGCAATTGAGGTATAATTGACAAGTATAAAATTATATATATTTAAAGTATATTCCAAAATGATTTGCTGTATTTATACATTGTGAGGTGATTACCACAATCAAGTTAATTAACAGTTCCATCACCTGACATAGTTACTTTGTATGGGGGTGTGTGCAGTGAAGAATGCTTTACATTTACTCCCTTAGAAAATTTCAAGTATCCAATACAGAATTATTAATGATTACATATTATATATATATATATATATATATACCATGCTGTAAGTGAGATCCTCAGGACATATTCATCTTATAACTGAACATTTATACCCTTTGACCAACAACTTCTCATTTCCTCTATGTTCTAGCCCCTGGTAACCACCATTCTATTCTATTTGTATGAGATCAACTTTTTTTTTTTTAGATTACACGTGTAATAATTCATTGTATGTGATAGCATACAATATTTATCTTTCCCTTCTGGTGTATTTCACCTAGCATAATACCTTCTAGGTTCATCTGTGTTTTCACAAATGACAGGATTCCCTTTTTATGGTTAAATAATACCCTATTGTTATGTGTATATAACATAGTTTCTTCATTTATACGTTGGCGGACACTTAGGTTGTTTTCATACCCAGCCTATGGTGAATAATGCTATAATGAATATGAGTATGCATGTCTCTTCGAAATACTGGTTTTACTTCCTTTGGATACACATGTAGAAGTGAAATTTCTGGATCTTATCATAGTTCTATTTTTAATTTCTTGAGGAGCTTCCATACTGTTTTCCATAATAGCAGTATGAATTTACATTCCCACCAACAATGTGCAATAATTCCCTTTTTCCACAACTTTGCCAACATTTGTTATTTCTTACATATATTTCTTTTGATAATAGCCATTATAACAGGTATGAGGTGATATCTCATTATGGTTTTGATTTGCATTTCCCTGATTATTATTGGTTCAGTTCGGTTCAGTCGCTCAGTCATGTCCGACTCTTTGCAACCCCATGAATCACAGCACGCCAGGCCTTCCTGTCCATCACCAACTCCCGGAGTTCACTCAGATTCATGTCCATTGAGTCAGTGATGCCATCCAGCCATCTCATCCTCTGTCATCCCCTTCTCCTCCTGCCCCCAATCCCTCCCAGCATCAGAGTCTTTTCCAATGAGTCAACTCTTCGCATGAGNAAAAAAAAAAAAAAAAAAAAGACGATTGAATTTTTTCACTGGTATGATGACTGTTGATTATCTTGCTGGCACTTTCAAAGGTTGGCAGTGAAATAAGTTAGTCACAGGAAGACAAATACTACATGGGCCCCCTTATATGAAGTATCTATAATAGTCAAAATCATAGAAGTAGAGAATAGAATAGTGGTTGCCAGGGGCTAGGGAGGGGGTTGTTCAACAGGCATAAATTTTCCATTAAGCAAGATGGTAAGTTTTAGAGACCTGCTATTATGACATAGTGCCTGATGACAAAAGTAATTTTAAAAATAATAATTCAATGATGATTACAACCAACCTGTATTGAAAATATACTGTGGGAGTTCCCTGGTAATCCAGTGGTTAAGAATCCGCCTGCCACCGCAGGAGACATGGTTTCAATCCCTGGTCCAGGAAGATCCCACACGCCCAGGAGCAGCTAAGCCCATGTGCCACAGCTACTGAAGCCTGCATGCCTAGAGCTGGTGCTCGGCAACAAGCGAAGCTGCCTCAATGAGACACGCACAAACTGCATCGAAGAGAAGCCTCTGCTCATCACAGCCAGAGGAAGCCCAGACACAGCAAGGCAGGCCTAGTGCCCCCGAAAGTAAATAACAAAATATACGGTGCTTCCAGTGTGCAAAACCCATGTCAGAGCTCCACCCACTTTATGCATTTACCCCCTGTCACACACAAGCACTAGAAGCTTCCATGCAACTTCTGACTTTCAGATCAGCAAGGTTCACACTGTACCCCAGTGTCTACTGCTCGAGGACATGGGGCTAACTCCCCTTCAGGGGAGCCCCAGCTGAGCCCACATCAGGTTCCATCAGAGAGAGCTAACCACCCTTCCTTCCATTCTCAGCATGGCCACCTCCTCTCCAGCCACACTGGCCAGCTCTCGGTGGATGCTTTGAACAGACCAAGATCTGGGCTCTCAGAGGATTTATACTTGCAACTCCCTCCCTGGAATGCTTTCCATCCTATGCCTTCCCCGCTTCACTGTCCTACTCATCTTTAAGGATCTTTTTTTCAAGTAAACCTTTCCTAACCTCCTCTTCTCAAATGAGAGCACTTCCATTATGAATTTTCGTAACACGTCATTTTGTTTCCTTCACAGCACATATCTCAGCTTGTGAATCCAGCATCACCTCTGGACCTGTTTTGCTGAACTCCTCCCCTCTGGTGAGGTCATGGAGTATGGGATGGTGGCTATTTGGGCTGCCATAGGCTGCCTTCCTCCCAGCACAGTGTTGTGCACAGAGCCAAACTCACTAGCTATCAGTTGAATAAATTTTCGGAAGGTCAGACGGGGCAGACCATGAGTCATTTAAAACTCTACTCTAGAAACTCTACTACGAGTTTCTAGAGTTCAGACTTAAATATAAAGGTCATGAAAGAAAACTGCTGAACTCTCTAAAAAATCGATCAAGCCACCTAGAAATCAAAATCAGATTTGGGGGGTCTAAGTGGATACATTGACTCGTAGCTGTCAAAGGCTATCAGGGTTGCAGCAGCTGACGTGGGAGACTGTGAATGACAGCTCAGTGAGAAAGAGGAGGGCTGGGCACTGCCTCCAAGCGCAGACCATCTTGGGGCAAAGAAAGTGGTGCTACTGAGCTGTCTTCATTGGTAGAAAAGCCCAGTCCGCCCAAGTCAAGACTGGAAATGCAGGGGCACCATTTTTTCATTGGGTGAAGAGATGGTTCTGGAAGTTTGCAAGGATACAGCCCTGTCCTCGACCAACCGGGGAGCTGTTTGAGGGCTCCACACAATAGAAAGCTGTTCAGTGCAGCTATTAGCTCCGTTATGATCCTCATTTATGATTTTATTTACTTAATAATTCAGTCTTTCGTGTCATGAATTTTTGAGAGAGACATTCAATTAGGAATTATGACTGCAGTTTAGAGAAATATATGGCCCCGCTTCTGAGGTGGGTGCCAGCTTTCTTTTATGGGTGGGCCTGGCTGTATTCCAGAACATTTGGAAGGAAACAAATTTTAGCACTTTTTTTTTCTCTTTCTCCCTCGAAGCCTGGGAATTGTGCCAGCTAGAAAAACCTTCCTGTGTCCCCTCAATTCTAGGTATGGTGTTGTGTCAGCAGCAGACAGAAAGGGCAGGTAGGGCTCTGGTGATATATCCCAAATAGTGCACCTGGGAAAGTAGAGGTCCTTCATACAATCCCACCACCTCTGCATACCTCATCAGACCACATACAGGCATGAGGCCCTCCTTTAATGAGATCTTTCTTCCAGATATTCTCAGTCCAGTGTTCACTTCTCCTGCTTTCCATCTCTCCAGACCCAGAGAATTCATCATAAGTTTGCCCACAGGGATACTCACAACTCCACCAAGAGCCCCAAATTTCCATCTGAGCTGTAGGTTGCTAATTGTTTCTTGGGTATAAGTAATAGGAATGTACTCTAATAAACAGAGAGGAATTTGTTTGCAATTCACATTATCATTGGAAGACTGGAGATCCAGGCTGAAGAAGTGAGGAAGAAAGGGACTAAGATGGCAGGACAGCTGGACCACCTCTATCTTCTAGTCAAGGCAGAGAAGTGTCAACCATTATCCATCACTATACCATTCAGTTCAAGAGGGAAGTTTGAAGGAAGAATAAGTGATTGACTGAGCCTGGTAGGCAGAGACCAGGGCATTTTGATTGACAGTCCCATCATACTGTTGAATGTTAAAGGTAGTTTTCCCAAACAAAACAGGATGCCATTGTCCAGAGAAGGGGGACATGTTTCAGGCAGGGAGGCCAAGATCAACACAAATCCATTGCAACTGGGAGGGATCTGGACACCATGCCACCCAAAGAATGAATGAAGCTGTTAGGGCTGTTTTGTCTGGAAACAAAAAGACCTGGTATTCGGGCCTAGCTTTGAATTCTTAAATAGGTGTTATTCACATTTTTTTTTCTCACTCTTTTACAATGATGACAAGTGGATAGAGTTATTATCCCCATTTTATTGATAAGGAGACTGAGAATCAAAGTATTGAGTAGTTTGCAAAAGGGCAAATCTGGTTCAAACCCAGGGTTGTTGGACTCTCAAACCTAAACTGACAGCAGAATTTCTCTTCTTGACTCCAAGGACAGAGTTAAGAGCAATGGATGGAATGGGCAGAAAAAAACAGGCAGGGCTTGGCTGAATATCCAAATATATATATATATATTAACAGAGTTGTCTAGCAGCTCTTTAGAAATAATGATCTTTGTGGAATGGATAAATGCTATTTTTGTTCCCCAGCAATGTCCCCCTCTTCTTTGGGTAATTTGGCTTTGAAAATGACTTCAGGAATTGCCTTGGTTGGGTGCGCATTTGAGTTTTTAATCCCTCATCAGGTTGACAGAAGCTAATGTTTTTAAGCACTTGTTTGCCAGACATTATGCTGAGTATTTTTCATCAATCAACCCATTATATACTCACACAAGCTTTAACGGGCAGAAACACTAGTTATTCTACTTACACAGACAGGAAGCTGAGACTTCCAAGGTTATGTAAGCAGAGCAGGCTCTGAACCCAGGTTCCTGGTTCTAAAGTCTGTATTATCTGGATTATGATGACGTGGGACTTCAACCAAGGTAAGCCAAGCCACCTTGAAAATGGTGCTTGGGAAAAGCAGGGAGGTCACATGCTAGCATCTAAGGGATGAAGTAGATATTTGAGGAGATGTAGAGAGAAGGAACGAGCAACATCATGAGGAGACACAGCCTGGACACTATATCCAGTCCCAGACTCTACGTGGTCCAGCTGCTCGTGAGTTTCTGTCCTCAACCACTCATATCCTTTCAGGGTCCTTATTACCTGGGCTGGTTTGAACGAGCCTGTTTCTCACCTCTGTTTCCCCTGTCCACAACTGTTCTATGATGCACGCCTCCGCCCAGAGGCAGTCAACAGTATCTTCCCACCACCTATGGCTGGGGCCATGGAGTGGGGGATGAGGCACCCCCAAAATCAGGAAATCTCAAGAGAGGATCATAGAATGTCTTCAGTATTCTGGACTGTGAAACAACTCTCAAAAGATCCTGCCTGGCAATGGCATTTTTGTTTGGTGGAAATTTATAGATATTTAAGTTACTCTTGAAAAATCAAGACCTTGCTTCCTGGTAGCAAAAGTCTGGTGCTCAGACCTCTACCTCCCTCCAGGCAGAGCAAGCTCGCAGACCGCCTGCTGGGGAGAGTGGTAGGTCCACATCTGAAGCACCAAGGGCTTCTCCAGACTGCTAGTCCATCCTGAGGCAATTAGAGACGGTGGCTGGTCAGCTTCCCTGGGAAACTCTGTTCAACAGAAGAAAAACTTCTGTGTCCCTCTCACAACTTCATCCTCTGATTCACAGGTCCTTCTGGTCCTGGGAGTGAGGGACTGTCCATGGTGCAGAAAGGTAGGGGGAAAGGGTTTCTCAAAGCCTGCTCCTCTGAAGAAGGTCTCCAAGGACTAGCATCTTGTCTGTCAAGGGTTAGAGCTTGCCTGCAGCCAGGGAGAATTACTTGGTTTATGGTCAGGAATAGTGACAGACTTTATTTTCCTGGGCTCTAAAATCACTGCAGATGGTGATCACAGCAATAAAATTAAAAGATGCTTGCTCCTTGGAAGAAAAGCTATGACAAATCTAGACAGCATATTAAAAAGCAGAGACATTACTTTGCTGACAAAGGTCCATCTAGTCAAAGCTATGGTTTTTCCAGTGATCATGTACGGATGTGAGAGTTGGTCTGTAAAGAAGGCTAAACACCAAAGAAATTGATGCTTTTGAGCTGTGGTGTTGGAGAAGACTCTTGAGAGTCCCTTGGACTGCAAGGACCTCAAACCAGTCAATCCTATAGGAAATTAATCCTGAATATTCATTAGAAGGACTGAGGCTGAAGATGAAATTCCAGTACTTTGACCACATGATGCAAAGAGCCAGCTCATTAGAAAAGACACTGATGCTGGGAAAGACTGAGGCAGGGGAAGGAGATGGCAGAGGATGAGATGATTGGAAGGCATCACTGACTTAAAGGACATGAGTTTGAGCAAGCTACAGGAGATGGTGAAGAACAGGGAAGCCTGGCATGCCACAGTCCATCAGTTCAGTTCAGTCACTCAGTCGTGTCCAACTCTTTGCGACCCCATGAATTGCAGCACGCCAGGCCTCCCTGTCCATCACCAACTCCCGGAGTTCACTCAGACTCATGTCCATCGAGTCAGTGATGCCATCCAGCCATCTCATCCTCTGTCATCCCCTTCTCCTCCTGCCCCCAATCCCTCCCAGCATCAGAGTCTTTTCCAATGAGTCAACTCTTCGCATGAGGTGGCCAAAGTACTGGAGTTTCAGCTTTAGCATCATTCCTTCCAAAGAAATCCCAGGGTTGATCTCCTTCAGAATGGACTGGTTGAATCTCCTTGCAGTCCAAGGGANGAATATGAAGCAACAGGAATTCACATACACCAATGGTGGAATATTCGCATGAGGTGGCCAAAGTACTGGAGTTTCAGCTTTAGCATCAGTCCTTCCAAAGAAATCCCAGGGTTGATCTCCTTCAGAATGGACTGGTTGGATCTCCTTGCAGTCCAAGGGACTCTCAAGAGTCTTCTCCAACACCACAGTTCAAAAGCATCAATTTCTTTGGTAATGAGCACCTTTTTATGTATCTGTGTGATACTGTAATGGTGTATCCATGTCATTATATATTTCTTCAAACATATAGAATATACAGCACCAAGAGTGAGCCCCAATGTAAACTATGGACTTTGGGTGATAATGATGTGTCAATGTAGATTCTTTGATTGTAACAAATGTACCACTCTGGGGATAGTGATGATGAAGTAGGCTATGCTTGTGTGGGAGCTGGGAGTATAAAGGAAATCTCTATGCCTCTTATCAATTTAGCTATGAAGCTAAAACTGCTCTAAAAAAGCAAAGTCTAAAGAAATGGAATCTTAAAAAAATTTTTTCAGTAGTTCTCTTTGTTTAAAAAAAAAGAAGACATGCTGTACTAAAGTACAGTTGTGTTGGTGTAAGAATAGTCAAATAGTTGAATAGGACACCATAGAGAATCCAGAAACTGGTTCATGCACATAAAGACATTTGATTTATGATGAAGTTATCACTAGAAAGCAATTGGAAAAGTAGCTATCAATAAATGGTGCTGTGTGGAAAATACCCACAAAACTTGATTCTTATTTCATATTCTACAAAATATTGATTCCAGTTGATAGACATAAATGTATTAGAAATCCTAGAAGGTGTAACAAAATAAGAAAAAGAAATGAGAGGTATTTAAACTGGAAGGAGGAAATGTCACTACTTGCAGAGAGTACATTTGTCCATGTAGAGGATTCCAAGGAATCTACACAAAAAGCTACTAGAATCTACAACTGATTAGCAATGTCACAGTATTAAAAAGGTCAACATAAAAATATATGTAAATGCAGGTTGATTTTTGTTTATAAATGATTGGAATCCCAAAGTCAAAAACAGCACCAATAGCTCTTCATAAATGAAACAGGTATAATTATAATAGAATATATAGGACATTTATTTTGAAAATAAAAAAAAGAACGTTGATGAAATAAATCAGAAGACCTTAATGAATGGTGAGACATTGAGGCATACCATTTTCAATGATTGAAACATTCAGTATAGTTAAGATGTCAGTTCTCCCTAAATTGATATAATGATTTAATGCAATTCCAATTAAAATCCCAGCAGAATTCTTTGCAAACCTTTACAAAAGATACTTCTAAAGTTCATATGGAAATGTGAAGAAACTAGTCAAGACAATTTTGAAAAGCAAGAACACAGTTGGAAGACTCACATTAAGATATATCATGAATCTAAATAGAGAAGATAGTGGTATTGGTAAAAGGATAGACACATAGATGAGTGGAACAGAATAGATTCCAGAATTTGACCTTTTGTATTGAGAATTTCTAATAATGTACTTTCACAACCTTGAGAAATTTCATAGAAATAGCACCTGGAAAAACAGCATATATCAGGAAACTATATTGATGATTATTTTTCATGTTTTTCTTAGGATAATAACTTTGTTACAAAACCCAAGGCCAGACCCAGAGGGAGTATGACGGGCATCATGAAAGCATGGAACTTGGAACACTGGGTTGGCGTTAGGTATGAACACTGCCTACACACTTGCTGATTGTTTCTGAGACTATCCCAAAAGAAAACAGCCTGGGGTAAAAACAAGGAGATCTGGACTATGTCAACGTAGCATCTTAGGAAAGATGAATCAAAGAAAGTTTTGTAGTCTGCCATTAGGAATAAAAGCTGGGCTCAGAGTGGACTCTGAACCGCAGTCCAATAGAGGCTGTAGGTCCCCCGACCAATTGCACCAGATTTCGTGTTCTGTTTTCATTCTCATTGCTCACTCCTGGACCTTTAGGGCAACAACCTTTGTAAATTCAGTCTATTGATTTTTAGTGAAGGCATAGAGGCAATTCAATGGAAAAAAGACAGTCTTTTGCACAAATGATCCTGGAAAAATGAGGCATCCATATGCAAAAAAAAAAAGGGGGGGACCCTTGACCTATGTCTCATAACTTATATAGAAAATGAATTCAAAATGGATAGTAGACCAGATATAAGATATAAAACTCTTAGAGAAAATATTGAAGAAAATCTTCATTACCTTGGATAGGGCAAACATTTCTTGGATAGAGCAAACATTTCTTCAATATGGCAAACATTTCTTGGATATAAAACCAAAAGCATGATCCATAGTAGAGCAAATTGAAAAATTAGACTTTGTTAAAACTTTTTCTCCTCAAAAGACATTAAGCGAATGAAAAGCCATGGACTGGGAGAAAATGTACTGATCATCCATTTGACAAAGAACTTTTACATGGAATATATAAAGAACTCTTAAAACTTGAAAAAAATACAATTTAAAAAAAGAGGGCAAAAGATTTGAACAGACACTTCCCAAGAGGGCTTCCCTGATAGCTCAGTTGGTTAAAAATCTGGCTGCAATGCAGGAAACTCTGTTTTGATTTCTAGGTCGGGAAGATCTGCTGGAGAAGGGATAGGCTTCCCACTCCAGTATTCTTGGGCTTCCCTTGTGGCTCAGCTGGTTAAGAATCTGCCTGCAATGCAGGAGACCTGGGTTCAATCCTGGGTTGGGAAGATCCCCTGCAAAAGGGAAAGGTTATCCAGTTCAGTATTCTGGCCCAGAGAATTCCATAGACTGTATAGCCCATGGGGTTGCAAAGAGTCAGACATGACTGAGGGACTTTAACTCATTCACTTTCACCAGAGGAGATAGACGGATGGCAAAAAACACATGATGAACCCATTAGTCATTACATAAATGAAAATTGTAACCAAATGGGAAACTCTTGCACACCTATTATAATGGCTAAATTTTTTTTTTAATTACAATACCCAGTGCTGGTGACGATCTGTAGCAACTTGAACTCTTCTACCTAGCTTGTAAGAATGCAAAATAGAATAGTGATTCTGAAAAACAGAATCTGGTTGATAGTTTCTAAAAAATTAAGCAAATACCTGCAATGTTACCCAGCAATCCTACTTCTATTAATAAATATTTATTCTAGAGAAATGAAAACACATATCCACACAAAAATTTGTACACAGGTTCATAGCATTACTATTCATAACGGCCAAAAACTGAAGACAACTCAAAATGTCCCTCAACAGATGAAAAGATGAACTATGGAATTGTCATACAATGTAGTGGTACTCATCAGTAAAAAGCAATAAGCTATTAATACACCATGGATGAATCTGAAATGCATTATGCTAAGTGAAAGAAGCCAGTCTCTAAAAGTAATTTAATGTATATTTCAATTTGCATGATATTTTGGAAAAGATAAAACTATAGTAATGACAAACAGATCAATATTTCTAGGGATTAGGGTTGGGTTAAGAAACTGATTAAGGAGTGTTAGAATTGTTCTTTATCCTGCTTGTGGTGGTGGTAGTTATAAGAATCTATATATTATTAAAACTCAAAAAACAGTAAACGAAACAAAAATTTTTATTCATTCATCTGCTGATGGCTGTAAGTGGTAACTTAGAAAATCTAGAAGAACCAACTGAATAACTATTTGTACTAAAATGAGTTCAATAAAGGGGTAAAATATAAGATAAACTTATATAAACATATACAAACAGAGTGAATTTGCTAAATGTAAACTTTAAAATAATTAATAGATAAATAAGTTGCAATATACTAGAGGTTGGACTCATCTTGGGTAAGACTGAAAGTTTGCATAACCTTAATGGGTGGTAGTGCAATAAAATAGGATAGTTGCTATTTATCCATATATTGTGCCCGTATCTTTTATTTGTTATCTGTAGTTAGTCATAGCTGATGCATTCTCACTCTGAAAACAGACTTATTTTACCCTTTAAACCATATACTAAAGGTCACACTAACATGTCATAATATTTTTATAAGTGGAATTTAAAAAAATTCATTTCTAATTGAAGGATAACTGCTTTTCAACATTGTGTTAGTCTTTGCCATACATCAACATGAATCAGCCTTAGGTATACATAGGTCCCCTCTCTCTCAGACCTCCCTCACACCTACCCCATATTCCCACTGGCTGTCTGTTTTACATATGGGAGTGTATATGTTTCCATGCTACTCTCAGTTTGTCCCAACTTCCTCCTCTACTGCGTCCACAAGTCTGTTCACATCTGTGCCTCCATTCAAGAAGTGAAGTTGCTCAGTCATGTGCAACTCTTTGCAGTCTGGTGGACTGTAGCCTACCCGGCTCCTCTGTCCTGCCCTGCCAATAGACTCATCAGTACCATCTTCTAGGTTCCTTATATATGCATTAATATATGATATCTGTTTTCCTCTTTCTGACTTACGTCACTCTGTATAACAGGCTCTAGACTCATCCACCTCATTAGGACTGACTCAAATGTATTCTCTTTATGGCTGAGTAATATTCCATTGTAGATTCGTACCACAGCACAGCTTCTTTATCCATCATCCATCTGTTGATGGACGTAAGTGGTAATTTTAAAAATCTAGAAGAACCACTGAATAACTATTTGTACTAAAAAGAGTTCAATAAAGGGGCAAAATATAAGATCAATGTATACAAATTGGTATTTTTTCTATACATCAATTAGGAAAAGTAAGAGAATAAAAGATCCCATTAACAATAGCAAGAAAAACTAAACATTTCCTAAGAATAAACCAAAAAGTAATATGCAAGATCTATTTGAAGAAAACAGTAAACCTGACTAAAAGACATAAAATATGACTTGAATAAATATCTTGTTCCCAGAGAGGGAGTCTTAGTATTGTAAAAATTATTATTTGTCTGTCAGTATTAATTGGTAATGTCAAGGCAACCCAGTCAAAAATTCAGTGGAATTTTTCATGGGCCATGATGAGTTGATTCTCAAATTTATATTGAATACTAGAAAAGAACATATTTGAAAAAATTAAAGAAAGACAAAAACTGAAAAAAAATATTTAAAAACAAACTAACATTATAGTGATTGAAGTAGTGTGGTATTAGTTGTATAAAAAGATAGCCTCATGTATAAAAAGGCATTTAGTTTCAATAAAAATGCTATTTCTAGTCAATGTAAGAAAAAATAAATTATCAATAAATAATGTTTATTATCTATTTGGGGAATAAGTTAAAGTTAGGTCCTGATTNTGAAAGGAAAAAGTTAAAAATTATTAGCCATTCTTTGTTCTGATTTAAGAGGTGAGCCATGACTCATGGAAAAAGGACTTGTTTCCTATCAGATGACTTATAGCCTAGTTGCCTGGTCCTCACAAGAGGCCCCCCGGGTAATTGTCTTCTCCTGTTAAAAATTACCTAGAGCATTATTCCTTCAGAAATTGGCTAACCGCCGCAAGGTGGTCAATCATTCTTCTACAACATGATGAATTCCAATGAATTCCAGACCTATCTCTGTAAAAGTCAAGCTATGTCCACCAATCAGTTTGTTCAAAGTGTCTTCACCCCTCCTATGCCTGCTTGCAAGCTTTAGTGTATAAAAACTGTTTTGTAACTGAAGTCGGGGTTCGTTCGCTCCTTTCGAGGAAGTTCGAACCCCGGCGCGCCGGTTCAATAAACCCTCTTGCTTTTTGCATCGAATTCGAGTCTTGGTGATCTGTGAGGCGACGTTTCCCGAGAATAGGCCTTTCTGGGGCCTAACACTCTCTCTCAAGAAGCAGAGACCGTCCTGGCGCCCCAAGGGTGTGGGTTTCAAGTTTGTGTTCCGGGGGGTTTGGAGGCCTAGCTTGGGGCGTTTAATTGGTTGCTTCTCTAGAACGGTCAGAACTCGTCTCCGAACTTCAGTTCTCTTTTTCGTTTACCCGGCTTGCACAGTTCTTTGATAGTTCTCCACTGGTTAATTCTCCTCCAACGTTATAACTTGAAATATGCAACTAAGCAAAGTTCATCAGCGCTTTTCTGCGTGTAACTATTTTATTTGTACTAGCCCTTTCCTAGAATCTTAGAAGCCCAAAGCTTGCATCCCCTTGAGGTCTTCAGGCAGGGAGGCGCAGCGCGTTTCTGGGTGGAGACCACGGGATGGAGAGTTGTTTGTTGTTGTTGAGTCCCTAAGTCGTGTCTCATTCTTTTGCGACCCCCTGGACTGTAGCCCGCCAGGCTCCTCTGTCCGTGGAATTTCCCAGGCAAGAATACTAGAGTGGGTTGCCATTTTCTCTAGGGGGCTCTCCCAACCCAGATATTGAACCCACGTCTGTTGCGTCTCCTGCTTTGGCATCCGGTTGCTTTACTACTGAGCTACCCGGGAAGCTCGTAAAGAGTGTTGTCCATTTAAATGTGAATTTACGGTCTGATGTTTATGTGTTTGGTGTAAAGTTTATCTGTTTATAAAGCCAAAATTTATACGTGCTTGTGTGTTTGCCTGTCCTTGCTTGTGTTTTGGGGTATGATACGATGTGTGAGAGAAGGCTAGATCAAATGTGCACATTGATACTGGACTGCTGATAATTCACCTGGAGAAATATACACATGGACCAGTGCTGTTATAGTAAAATTGAGAAGATAGGTACGAGATTGCAGGTTTGCCTGGAAGAATTAGAGTGAGTGAATGAAGAGGTAAATAGATCAATACGGAAGTTTGGTGGTGGGCATAGGTAAGTGCGTAGTGTGGAGAAAGGAAAAAGTAGAAAATAAGTATACTCAGAGGAATAACCATTTAATATTGTAACTTGAAATTCCTATTTCTATTTGAATAAATTAATGTTCTGAGAAACTATTCTTTGGTTAAAAATGCTTACTGAATTCTCATTTTTTCATTTTTAAAAATTCTTTTTTTTTCTTCTGATTTTTTCCTTTTTAACAGAAGTAGTACATATTTTCTGTAAAACATTTAGGGTAATATTCTATGCATGAAGAGAAACAGTAATATACATAATTCTGTGACATACTATCATGTTTCCTGCCAGTCCTTGGCCTTTGCATGCATGCATATGTTTGTGTATATAATTTCTTTTTCTCTCTCTTTTCCAGGGTGGGGCCAGGACTGAGGGAGAAGTGCAAAAATGGGATTTCATTTTTATGAAACCATGAATTTTTCCCATATTGTCGTTTAGTCTTATTCAGTATATTTAGTGCGTGCATGGTGCTGAGTTACTTCAGTCATAGCCAACTCTTTGTGACCCTGTGGATTGTAGCCTGCCAGGCTCCTCTGTCTATGGGATTTTCCAGGCAAGAACAGTGGAGTGGGTTGCATATTTAGTAGGTACAGGCTGATTTTTTCAATTTTTATTTTGGAGATTAATCTCATCATTTATTTCATTTGCAAATATTTTCTTCCATTTTGAGGGTTGTTGTTTCATCTTATTTATAGTTTTCTTTGCTGTACAAAAGCTTTTAAGTTTAATTAGGCCCCATTTGTTTATTTTTGTCCTTATTTTCATTACTGTAGAAGATAGGTCAAAAAAAGTCTTGCGGTGATTTATGTCAGTGTTCTTCCTGTGTTTTCCTCTAAGAGCTTTACAGTATCTGGTCTTTGGTGTATTGTGTTAGGGAGTGTTCTCATTCATTCTTTTACATGTAGCTGTCCAGTTTTCCCAGCATCACTTATTGAAGAGACTGTCTTTTCTCCATTATATTTACATGCTTCCTTTGTCATAGATTAGGTGACCATAGGAATGTGGGTTTATCTCTAGGCTTTCTATCCTGTTGCATTGATCTAATATTTCTGTTCTTGTGTCGGTACCATACTGTCTTGATTACTGTTGCTTTGTAGTATAATCTGAAGCCAGAGAGTCTGATTCCTCCTGCTCCATTTTGTTTTCTCAAGATTGCTTTGGCTATTTGGGGTCTTGTGTTTCCATACAAACTGTAAAATTTTTTTCTTTTAATTCTGTGGAAAATGCCATTGGTAATTTGATAGGGATTGCATTGAGTTTGTAGGTTGCTTTGGGTAGTATTGATTCTTCCAAGAACATGGTATATCTCTCACCTGTTTGTGTCATCTTCGATTTCTTTCATCAGTTTCTTAATAGTTTTCTGAGTACTGGTCTTTTACCTCCTTAGGTCAGTTTATTCCTAGGTATTTTACTTGTTTTGTTGCAGTAGTAAATGGAATTAAAAAATTTCCTATCTTTTATCGTTAGTGTGTAGGAATAACAGAAATTTCTGTGCATTAATTTTGTATACTGCAGCTTTACCAGATTCATTGATTGGCTCTAGTGGCTTTCTGCTGGCATCTTTAGGATTTTCTGTGTATAGTTTCATGTCATCTGCAGATGGTGACACTTTTGCTTCATTTTCTCCAGTTTGGATTCCTTTTCTTTTTCTTATCAGATTGCAATGGCTAGGACTTCCAAAACTATGCTGAATAATGGTGAGAGTGGACATCCTTGTCTTATTCCTCATCTTAGAGGAAATGCTTTTAGTTTTTCACCATTGAGAATGATGTTTGCAGTGGGTTTTTCATATATGACCTTTATGTTGAGGTAGATTCCCTCTATGCCTACTTTCTGGAGGATTTTTATCATACATAGGTGTTGAATTTTGTCAAAAGCTTTTTCTGCATCTATTGAGGTGACATATGGTTTTTATTCTTTAATTTGTTAATGTGGTATATTATATTGATTTGCATTTGTTGAAGAATCCCTGCATCCCCAGGATAAAGCCGACTTGATCATGATGTATGATCCTTTTAATATGTTGTTGTATTTTTGTTAGTATTTTGTTGAGGTTTTTGTGTCTGTGTTCATCAGTGATATGGTCTGTAATTTTCTTTTTTTGTGATATCTTTGTCTGATTTGGGTATTAGGGTGATGGTGGCCTTGTAGATTGAGCTTGGGAGTGTTCCTTCCTCTGCAGTTTTTTGGAAGAGTTTGATAAGGATGAGTGTTAGCTTGTCTCTAAATGTTCGATAGAATTCACCTGTGAAGCCATTCTGGTCCTTTACTTTTGTTTGTTGTAAGATTTTTAATTACAGTTTGAATTTCATTACTGGTGATTGGTCTGTTTATATTTTCTATTGGTTTAGTCTTGTTTCAGTCTTGGAAGATGGTACCTTTCTAAGAATTTGTCCATTTCTTCCATGTTGTCCATTTTACTGGCAAATAGTTGCTTTAAGTAGTCTCTTTTGATCCTTGGTATTTCTGTGGTGTCAGTTGTAATTTCTCCATTTTTCATTTCTAATTTTATTGATTTGAATCTTGTCCCTTTTAGCCTTGATGAGTCTGGCTAACGGTTTATCAATAACCAGCTGTAGTTTCATTGATTTTTGGTATTGTTTTATTTCTGCTGGGTTGGCCAAAAAGTTAATTCAAGCTTTTCCATAGTATCTTATGGACAGACTCAAAGGAGTTCATTGGCCAACTCAGTATTTCATTTATTTCTACTCTGATTTTTATGATTGCTTCAGGTATAAGGTTAGGTTGTTTGAGTTTTTTCTTAGTTTCTTGAGGTAGGATTGAATTGCTATAAATTTCCTTCTTAGAACTTCTTTTGCTTCATACGTAGATTTTGGGTCATTGTATTTTCAATTGGTTCTATGTATTTGTAAATTTGCTCTTTGATTTCTTCAGTGATGTCTTGGTTATTTTGCATCATATCGTTTAGCCTCCTTGTGTTTGTGTGTTGTTTTTTTTACATCCCCCGCCCCCGTTATTGACTGGTCTCATAATGTGGTCAGAAAAGATACTTGATACGATTTCAGTTTTTTAAAATTTACTGAGGCTTAATTTGTGACCCATGATGTTGTCTGTCCTAGAGAATGTTCCATGTGCACTTGAGAAGAAAGTGTAATATGCTGCTTTCAAGTAGAATGTCTTATAAATAGCAATTAAATCTGCCTGGTCTGTATTGGCAATTAAAGCTGTGTTTCCTTATTTTCTGTCTAGGTGATGTTTCCATTTGTGTAAGTTGGGTATTGAAGTCCCCCAGTATTGTGTTCCTGTCAGTTTTCCTTTTTATGGCTGTTAGCATTTTCACTATGTATTGAGGTGCATAAATGTTTCTGTGTTAATGTCTTCTTGGATTTATCCCTTGATCAGAATGTAGTGACCTTCCTTGTCTCTTGTAAGTCTTTTTAAGTCTGTTGTATCTAAGTATTGCTATTCCAGCTTTCTTTTGATTTCCGTTTGCATGGCATGCCTTTTTCCATCCCCTCCCTTTCAGCCTGTATGTGTCTTTAGGTCTGAAGTAAGTCTCTAGTGTGCTGTGTGCTTAGTTGATCTGTCATGTCCACCTCTTTGCGATCACGTGGACTGTAGCCTGCCAGGCTCCTCTGTCCGTGGAATTCTCCAGGCAGGAGTACTGGAATGGGTTGCCATTTCCTTCTCCAGGGGATCTTCCCATCCCAGGGATCAAACCCAGGTCTCCAGCATTGCAGGCAGATTCTTTACCATCTGAGCCACCAGGGATGAACCATACGTTCAGGTCTTGTTTTTTTGTATCCATTAAGCCAGTCTGTTTCTTTTGGTTGGAGCATTTAATCCATTTACATTTAAGGTAATTGTCAATATACATGTTCCTGTTACCATTTTCTTTATTATTCTGGGTGTGTTTTTGTAGGTCTTTTTGTTCTCTTGTGTTTCCTGCCTAGAGAAGTTCCTTTAGCATTTGTTGTAAAGCTGATTTGGTAGTGCTGAATTCTCTTAGCTTTTGCTTGTCTGTAAAGCTTTTGATTTCTCCTTTGAATCTTAATGAAATCTTTGCTAGGTAGGGTAAAGTAGGTTTTTCCCTTCCGTTATTTTCAATATATATATTGAAATATATATATTTTTTCAATATATCCTGCCAGTCTCTTCTGGCCTGCAGAATTTCTTCTGAAAAATCAGCTGATAACTTTGTGGAGATTCCCCTGTATGTTATTATTATTATTTTTTTTGCATTTCCCTTGCATTGATATTTTTTCTTTGAATTTAGTATTTGTTTGTTTGATTAATATGTGTCTTGCCATGTTTCTCCTTGGCTTTGTCCTGTACGGGACTCTGCTTCTTGAACTTGGATGCCTATTTCTTTTCCCATGTTACAGGATTTCTCAGCTATAATCTCTTCAAATATTTTCTCTTTCTCTTTTTTTCTTCTGGGATCACTGTCATTCAAACGTCAGTGAGTTTAATGTCTCTGAGACTCTCCTCATTTCTTTCCATTCTTTTTCTTTATTCTGCTCCTTTGCAGTTATTTCCACTATTCTACCTTTTAGCTCACTTATTTATTCTTCTGTCTCCATTATCCTGCTATTGATTCCTTCTAGTGTACTTTTTATTTCATTTTTATTTATTTTAATTGGAGGATAATTATAATACTGTGATGGTTTCTGCCATACATCAACATGAGTTGGCCATAGGTACACTACACACATGTCCCCCAACCCTGAACCCCCTCCCACCCCCCTCCCCATAATCCACCAATTCTGTGGAAATTTGTTACAGAACCAACAGGAAAAATACAAATACCCAACTCAGCCTTGGCATGAAGAAAGCCCCTGACTGAAAATGACANTTTTTTTTTTTTCAGTTAATTTAATAAGCCTGTTCATAGTTGCTTGTTTGAGGCACTTTTATCATTGCTGGTTTAAAATAAGTGTAACACCTGTGTCATCTCGATGTTAGCACCTCTGGATTGTCTTTTTTCATTCAGTTTGAAATCTTCCTGGTTCTTGGTATAGTGAATGTTTGTTAAACTAGACTTTTAAAAAATTTTATTTTAGCTGCACAGGGTCTTCATTGTGGCACATGGGCTTCCCTAGTTGCGGTATGCAGAGTAAGTTTCTGTGTGTGCAATCTTAGTTTCCTCATCAGGCGTTGAACCTAGGCTCCCTGCATTGGGAGCATGAAGTCTTATCCCCTGGACCACCAGGGATGTTCTTACTGTACATATTGAGACTCGAGGTCTCATTTAAACCTTTTGTTCAGTTGTCTGTGCTGCTCCAGCAGGGAAAGGTGGTTGCTGCCTTGTTACTACCAGGTGGAAATAGAAATCAGACTTCCCCTCTGAGTTTTTCTTAATACCTGGGCATAGGGAGGGGGTTGTCCTTACTTCTGGCTAGGAGTAAGAGTACTGGCTCCTAATCTGGTCCCCACGGGCACTGCGCTAGCGATAAAAATCCCGAGTCTCCACTGCTGCTGCTGCCCAGTCGCTTCAGTTGTGTCCGACTCTGTGCGACCCCAGAGACGGCAGCCCACCAGGCTCCCCCGTCCCTAGGATTCTCCAGGCAAGAACACTGGAGTGGGTTGCCATTTCCTTCTCCAATGCATGAAAGTGAAAAGTCAAAGTGAAGTCGCTCAGTCATGTCCGAGTCTCCACTAGGCCTCCTTTAACACTGTAGGGCTGGTTGGGGAGGGGGCTTATATGATCTAGTAGGAATGTAAGTTCAGGCTTCCCATGTGGTCTCTACAGACACTGCAGGGGAGGGAAAAGTGAAGTGGGATGTTTTCATGATTGGTGAATGGGATGAAGATCCTGACTGCCTGCTTAGCCATCTCTGGTACCTTCCTGCTAGGGGTGATGGGAACTTCATTGAATCTCTTGAGGGTGGAGGTCTAGGCTCCCATTTGGCCTTTGCTGTTGTGGGTGGGGCCACAGATTTTTCCCTTTAGTGTTTGGCTTAACTAGAGTGGTTATTGTCCAAAAGTTACAAGTTCTGTCTCTCTAAGCTGTCTTTTTCCTTTGGCTATGGAAACAGGCGTTTGTTAAACTTTTCTTTACTGTGTACATTGGCATTTGTGGGTGGTTAATTCCTTCACCTCTAAGTCTGGGCTATATGAGGCAAAAAGAAACCCAGGGAACTCATAACTATTGTTTGCTGGCTCCCCAGGTTACTAACCAGTCTGCCTTCTTTGGCCCCACCTTTTCAGAGTCATCTTATTATATTCATTTTCTTTGTAATATTCAGAATTTTTAGTTGCATTATCAAGAGGAATGATGAAAAGAACATCTCTATCTCCCCCAAAGCAGAAGTCTCCAAGGTTCATATTTTAGTCTTTAAATTTTCTGGATTTTCCCACATACAAAATGGGGATGATACCTAGCATGGGATTGTTACTAGCTTTAAATTCAGTAAATTAATGTACATTGTTTACTATTTTCTCCGGTATTTAGTAAGTGCTTAATATCAAAAATAGTAATCCTTTATCTGCCTTACTTGCCATCAGTATCTTTTTTTCACTTGTCATTTGCCTTTTAAAACATGTTTTAGTTTTGTTTGCGCTGGGTCTTTGTTGCTACGTGCAGGTTTTCTCTAGTTGAATGCAGTCACTAGTCGTGGTGCGCAGCTTCTTATTGCAGTGCCTTCTCTTTCACAGATCACGGACTGTAGGGTGTGTGGGCTTCAGTAGTTGGCAGCACCAGAGTGCTCTCTAGAGTGCAGGCTCAGTAGTTGTGGCACAGGAGTTGAGTTGCTCTGCACCATGTGGAATCTTCCCAGACCAGGGATTGAACCAATGTCCCTGGTATTGGCAGGTGGATTCTTAACCACTGGACCACCAGGGAGGCCTGCCTTCTATTTTTATGGAGGGTTTTTTTTTTTTACGTACTAAATTACTGTTTTTTTTCTCTAAATAAAAATTACATATATAAAGTAAATATCTTTAGATAAAAATAATAATATGCCTACATGAAAAATAACTTGTTAATCATTTAAATGTTTTACAATTGTATGTTGCCCAGTTTCTTTTTAAAGGTGATAAGTTCAAACCAGAGTTTTATTTTTGTTAATAGTTTTTCTATAAAGTATGTTTGGGGTTTTCCCCCTTGGGAAGATATGGCCAGTCTCTGAAACTGGGTTTCCTCCCACCCCCACCTCAAAGAAAGAGAGGCAGCAGGAGCTCTGTGGATTTCAGACATCTATTTTCTGCTGTCCTGGTACATTGGTAAACACTTCCTGTACAACACTGTTTCCATTCTTAACAGCACTGCTTCTGATTCAAACTTGATTTAATCTAGTCCTGTCTTTTTTTTTTTTTTTCCTTTAGCATCTGATGGCAGATTTAAATGGTTGCAGTTAAGCAAGCAGACACGTGTATCACCCATGTGTTGCTGTTTGCTGTTACGTTGCATCAGTCAAACCTAATTTCCTAGAATGGACACTGGCATAAGACTCAGGCACTCTGGAGGCCAGATCCGAGATAGATTTTCTCATCTGTCAAGTGGCTCCTGTAACACTGACAGGCTGTTTTAGGGCTTTGACTATAGTGGTGGCAAAGTTTGTTCAAAAAGTAGTGTGGAAGTCAGCAAATATTTGCATATCTAACTTCTCAAAAAGATATGGCCAGTAAGGCTTGGGGTATGGGTAATTAGGCTGGGTTCTTTGGTTGAAGGTCTTGAACATAGCCTGTGTGTGTGCTGAAACGTCTGCTCTTCCAACTTGCTGGGTTTTTTTTGTTTTTTTGTTTTCATTTCTAGGGATCCGTCTACGCCCTTATCAGCTGCAGGGAGTCAACTGGCTAGCCCACTGCTTCCACTGTCAGAATGGCTGCATCCTGGGGGATGAGATGGGCTTGGGTAAGACCTGCCAGGTATGTTACTGTGGAGCGAGTACTGTTTACCTCTACTGAAATACCTCCTTACAACTCATTCCTGTTTTTAGCTGCCAACTATTGGGATGTATTTTTACACTAGGAGATATACAGGTATTTTTATTCCTGAGCTTTTGTTAAAGAGATCATGACCTTGGACTTGGCTTTTCTCATTATGGGGGTGGTTTTGAACTGTCACTTCCTTTGTTTTAATCTAACCCTTGACATATAGAATTACAATTAATGGGCAGGATTTTCTATATAAAGCAAGTATGCCTGTCCCAGGGATCAAATTGGCTCTTCCCTCTTTAGTAATACTTTACTAGTTAAATGGATCACTTTTAATATTAGTCTCCCTCAGTGGATGGTGGGGCTACTTCTTATTTCTCTGGCATGCTAGAGAATTACAGAGGAGTTACTCTGTTTTCTAAAACGACCTGGCCTTCCAGTGTAGGAATCAGACCTACCTCCTTGGGTAGAATCAGACGTGACTTCCTTGGGGATGGATTACCAGGTTTTGTCTTGAGATTGATCCTGCCAGTAGGATAATCACCAGCACAGCTCATGTTGACAGAGGTCAGTGGGTAGTCTTGGATTGTTGGAAAGTCCAGACTCAAGATACCCCTTGAGTTCATCACACAAGGTTTATTCCTCTGTAGTGTACCAAAGGAAGTCAGTGCAGTCAGGGTATACAGCAGAGGCAATTGAGCAGAAACCATGGAAGTATAAGTTCCTTGATTCCAAAGGTTTCATCATTGAACTCACAGAGTGAGTGAAGTTCCCATTAGTCCTTTTAGAAGGACTAACCTCTCCCCTTAAGTCTGACCTCACATTAGTAAACATCAACCTGGAGCAATTCTGCTCAGAGTCTAGTCTGACCATGTTGAAAGTGAATGTGAATGTTGCTCGGTCATGTCCAGCTCTTTGCGACCCCCATGGACCATACAGTCCATGGCATTCTCCAGGCCAGAATACTGGAGTGGGTAGCCTTTCCCTTCTCCAGGGGATCTTCCCAACCCAGGGATCAAACCCAGGTCTCCTGCACTGCAGGTGGATTCTTTTCCACCTGAGCCACAAGGGTAGCCCAAGAATACTGGAGTGGGTAGCCTGTCTCTTCTCCAGCAGATCTTCCTGACCCAGGAATTGAACCGGGGTCTCCTGCATTGCTGGTGGATTCTTTACCAACTGAGCTATTCAAAGAAGCCCCTGACCATGTTAGCGATGCCTTAATCTAGATGTACCTCATCAATCTTGGGGTTATTCAGGATACAGTATGACTTCTGAGCATGGTTCCCTAAGGTAGCTATTTATTACCCTCAGATGTCTCAGGTAGTAATCCTGGTTCTAGTATATTCCTGAACTGAGAGATATGGAACAAAGAGAAGTATCCCAGTGTTCTGGGAGGCAGGCCAATGGACTCCTATCATTCAGGTACAGAGGCCTCCACGTAGTCTCCTGTGCAGTATCCATTTATCATGGCAAGCTTTTAAAGAAACTTCTCTAGTCAAAAATGTGTACGGCCAGGTCCTAAAATAGGCTATTAGGCTTTACAGAGATTTCCAATTTAGACCTTGATGTGAGTTTATGAGGCATTATTTATTGTTCGTTTTCCTCACTGGAATGTATGCCCCAGGAGAGCTAGGAGTTTTGTTTATTTTGTTAACTGTTCTACACCAGAGTTCAGAATAGAGCCTGGTGAATAGAGGGTACTCCATCAGTGCATGGACTTCCCAGCTAGTGCTAGTAGTAATGCAATGCTTAGTCACTCATTTGTGTTGGACTCTTTGCGAGCCCACGGACCATAGCCCACCAGGCCTCCTCTGTCCATGGAATTCTCCAGGCAAGAATACTGGAGTGGTAAAGAACCTCCTCATGCTAGTGGTAAAGAACCTGCCTACCAGTGCAGGTAGACAAAAAGAGATGCGGATTTGATCCCTGGGTTGGGAAGATCCCCTGGAGGAGGGCACAGAAGCTCACTCCAGTATTCCTGCCAGGAGAATCCCGTGGACAGAGGAGCCTGGCGGACTGCAGTCCATGGGGTTGCTGAGTGGATAGACCAAAGCAGCTTAGCGTGCAAGCATGCACGCATAAATCCATGTTGGGGGAAGTTAGGAAGGAAGGAAAACATCCTCCTTTAGGAGACCTGGCCAACAGCAGAGGCTAGGGTGGTTGGTCGTCTTCACAGTCGTATCTTGATTCTTCTTAGCATGTGTTTTTAGAGCATTCCTGACTTTGTGCCTCGTTTGCATTGTTTTCATTGATTTCTGTTGTCTGTTCCTGATGCTTTCCTTTGTATGAAAGGTTCAGTTACATAAATTTTGAGCACTATTGCTTGTTGACTGTTGATGTAATTGAGTACCATAAATGTCTTCAGCAGTTGTATCAAAGCTTACCTGATTTCACTCTAGAAATGGATGACTCTCCTAATGTGTGGAAGATTGTACATTATTTGTTTGTAAAGCCAGTCTTATTTAATAGATTGTGTTTATACTTTATTCTTTTTGATGCAATTATAGGTGTTCTCTGCAAGGTTGTGGGAACTTTATAATTATTTCTCATGCGGAAAGGTGATCAAAACTGCCTTCTTTTTCTGTGTTCCAGACTATTGCACTCTTCATTTATTTGGCAGGAAGATTAAATGATGAAGGACCATTTCTGATTCTTTGTCCCTTGTCTGTTTTGAGCAACTGGAAAGAAGAGATGGAGAGGTACAGAGTAGATGTAGTTGAATTTTTTTTTTACTTTTTTTTTCTGGGTACTATGTGAAATATGATAAAACAACATATTGTCCTAAGCAGTGAGTTTATTTTTTCCAGAAAACTCTGACCTGAGGCAGTGTAGATAAAGAATGAAGATCAGATGAGGGAGGGTCCAATGGATGTTTTTATTGCCTTTTAGCAATTTGAAGGTCAGTTCTCATTTTTAGTAAATTATGCTGAACTGAGGAAGAAACCATTCTTTTCATAGTGATACATCCTTTTCATAGTGATACAGTGACATTTTCATAGTGATACATCCTTTTTATAGTGATACAGTGACATTTCATAGGAATGTGGAAAAATATTTTTCTTTTAAGAATTAACACAAGGTCCTTTTAGATGTTCATCTGACCCTTCTCCCTCTTCACATTGGGACTTAGTCACCCTTAGGTTTATCCATTACTTTGGTTGAGGTTTCAGGGTCTCAGGACTCGTTCTGGCTGCAGAGCATCCTGGGGTCTGTACATCTGCAATTCTTCCATGAAATGTCATTTTCCAGACATGCACCCCTTGTCCGTGGCTCTGTGTTTGTGTTCATCTACCTCTTTTCTTGGATTCAGACTTGCTCCAGGTCTTTCCTGTGTAACATATGCAGGTGATAAGGACAAGAGAGCCTGCCTACAGCAAGACCTGAAGCAGGAGTCACGTTTTCATGTGCTGCTAACTACCTATGAGGTATCTGTTTGTTTTTCTACAGCCAGAACTCTTAACCTGGGACCTTAGAAGTTGTAGAATCCTCTGGGATTATATTTAGTTTTTTTGAGGGCCCATGTTATTCTAGGAGGAAAGTTTGTTTTCGTTTGATTCTCACAGAGATCCTGTGAGCAAAGGGAGTTAAAAACTATTGTTAGTTCTATATTTCTCCCTCTCTCTTGGTGGATCAAGGGGGAGGGCTTCCCAAGGAGGCAGCACTTGAGCTGTCTCTTGGCGATGAGTAGAAGAAGGTAGGATAGGCTGAGGCATCATCTGTTACTAGAGAATGGGAAAGGAAGATGAAGATACTTAGTTTCCATCTCTGCTCTCATTCTTCAAGCTAATAATGTCCAGACTCCTGTAAGCAAGCCCTTCCACACGTTCATGCCTCCCTTTGTCTGTAAGATGCTGCCATGCAGAGTTTATGCTTGGAACTCTTTTACATAGTCAATGAATGAGAGAGCTAAATCCGATAGTTTAGGACAGTTAATAAAAGACTAGCTTATTAATGTCAGAGGTATATCAATATCAGCCTTTACAATGTGTTTTCCTTTATTTTTCAGATTTGCCTGAAAGATGCATCTTTTCTAAAGTTGTGAGTATGTTGCACTACTTCAGAAATTGTCCTGAATGTGTCATGAGAGTTATGTCTTTCCTTCACATTTTTTCCCCAAGTTTGTCATCCGTGAGTCTTACTGGGTGTGTGGTATGGCAGGAGTATTGCAGTCCAAGCCCGTACTCCTTAGCTATGTAGGCGTAGATTCCCTAACTTAACCTCTGTGAACCTCAGCTTCTTTATCTATAAAATGAAGACAGCTGCTGTGAGGATTAAGTGAGATAAGCTGTATGTGGTGGGCAGTTAGTAGATACCAGATTCTCTACATCACAACTTGTATAGATGCCTGTCAGGACTGCTGTGTGGAAATTCTACTACAACATAGGGGAATTATTTGAGCTTTTTTCTGGAAATATCCTAAAATAGCTATCAGTGCTATAAAGTTAACTTTTAATTTTTTAAATAATTTCATTCATTTGTTTTGGCTGTGCTAGGTCTTCGTTGCTGCACAGGCTTTTTCTTTTCTCTAGTTGCGACAAGTAGAAGCTACTCTCTAGCTGTGGTGCACACATTTCTCACGTGGTGGCCTCTCTTGTTGCGGAGCATAGGCTCAAGAGCTGCGGTGCACGGGCTTAGTTGCTCTGCAGCATGTGGGACCTTCCTGGCCAGGGATCAGACCTGTGTCTCCTTCGTTGGCAGGTGGATTCTTTACCACTGAGCCACCAGGGAAGCCCTAAAATTAGCTTTTTAGAAAGGGATTTTTAAGTAAATTTCTTTCCAGTTATTGGCTTACAGGTCTCAAATCAGCTCATAAAGTATAGGAAACTTAGGTGTAACTCCTGATACTACCTGGTACTTTATACAGTGGTAGGGATGCTGTGTTGCAGTATGTGGTTAAGCCAACAGTTACCTTATAAATAAGAGCTCAGTTTTGGGTGAATAAGAAGATATATTGACAGTTTCATATTCATAGCATGTGTACTTCTGGTTAGGTGGGGCTTGTTTCTTTAATATTCAGAACCTTTACAGAGTGCTTTATCAATATTATAAATGTTATTTCATACCCAGGCTCTCGGAGTTGGATTTTTATTTTCATCTTATTTTGAAACACTAAAGACTCAGTCATAGATTTCTTGACGTCCATGTACTGTTTTGTTTCATTCGTGTTTCATTTAAGTACAAGTATTTACTTTACTTTTCTTAAGCAAAGGTTATGCTTTCCCTCTCACTTCTTTTTTATTGTCAATATCCAACTTAATATGTATTAAAGATCTCTCCTCTGGAAAGATATTGTTCTGGGAGTTACCAGCAATACCAGGAAAGTAAACCATACGGTGACCCTGAAGTGAACATAAACTCCAGTAGAGTTAATAAGAAGTATGCAGATATCCATAATATTAGGCAATATATGGAAAGTCTCAAAAGGCAAGAAGATTAGGACATAGATGCTATTGGGTATTTTCCATAAATTATCCTATTGAATCAGCATGAAAACCCTAACAAGTAGGTATCATCATCCATTTTATAGATGAGAATGTTAAGAGATTAGGTGTGACCCATCCCAGGGCACATTGCTAGTAAATGGCAAAGCAGACATCCAAACCCACCTTGTTGTAGAGCTTTTTAAAAGAGAACTTTCCAAAGTATCTAAGTGCACTGGAGTTTCACATTTTCAGCAGAAATATAATCTTTCTATATTAGATTATTATCTTAAATCCATTCCAAGTGAATTTAAGAAACCAAGTAGTAAAGGGACATTTATAATGTTTACTCAGTATGACCCCTAAGAACACTCTTTTGATGTATTTGGCAAAGTTGTACTGTGTATGACTGTACTGCGTACTGAAAACAGCCTGAAAGTGTAATGCAATCTCAGCCCTAAAGAGGCCTATTAGGAAGGGTTGAGACTGTGCATGTAACAATATGAAAAATAGGAAAATTTTTTGACAATAAACTTATACAATCTTTGGATCAAGAGGATTAGAAATTACTTTTCCCACTCTCCATTCAGTCCTGGAATTCCCTCCACCTCTTCCTCTCCAGGGAGCAACACTTGGCATGTCCTTTAGAGAGTAATTTGACGACTTTCTGTTACTGAGCCCAAATCCACCTCCTTGTAGTCTGATTCATTAAATACGCTTTTTATTGGTTCCTTTTGTATGTAAAAATCTGAATATTGAGACTTCCTTGGTGGTCCAGTGGCTAAGAACAACCCATGCCTCCATTGCAAGGGCATGGGTTTGATCCCTGGTTGGGGAAATAAGATCCCACATGCCACACTGTGTGGCAAAATAAAAGAATAGAAATTNACTGTGGGTGAAATCATTTTATATATCCACTGAAGGAGAGATTTTTGAAAAGCATTCAATACTACTCTGTGTTGTTTCCTGATCCTTCAAGTGAAAGCTTAATTAGTGACTTTATGAAGGAAATGAGAAGTAATCAAGCAAATTATGTTTTTGAAGGCCTAGTCTTTTTACAGTGAAAATGCGTCCGCCATAAGGCTTATTATGTTTTCTGCATTATTCAGTTCCCAGAACAACGCATTTACTGAAAAGGCAACATGGTGCTGTGATCTGCCAGTATAAATAATGCCACTAGAATAAAGTGTTTAAAAACACATTTCCATGGGTGGAAGAGAAATCTCAGACCCAAGAATGCAAAACATCACATTAAAATATTTTACTTTTTCTAGTCTAATTTTATAAAGAATATTTTTAAAAGTTTTAAAAATTAATTTTAATGACACTTTTTTTTAATCAAGGAAAGTGAATCTGGAATATTATTTACAGGAATATTATCTCCTCATCTTCTCTTGGTTTAATGTCTCTGTCAGACTCTCCTCTTCTCTTGGGTTATGGGTTGACCAGTAAAAATGGGGAGATTTGAAAAAAAAAATCCCCCCTATTTTTTTCTCATACCATAGTCTTAACATTGTCATATTAACCCTAACCATAATCTTAGTAAATTGGAAAGTTTCAGAATTGCGAATTGCTTTTGTAGTGAGTAAAAGGTATAGTATATTCCAAGGTGGAATTTAAGGTTAATTGTTTAGGTATTAATACAATTAAAGCAGATTTGGTCATGATATTCATTCATTCAGCCATATCTACTGAGTGTCTGTTACATGCCAGTTCTGGTCTTGTATGCTTGGGATTGAGATGTAAATAAAATTGACAGTAATGCCTGCCTCATGGAGCTAATGTTCTAGAAAGAGGGGATGAACAATAAATAATAAACATAACCATTAGGTGAACCATATGCTATCTTAGAAGGTCAAATGAAGGCCTCTCAATAAGAAGTAGAGTAAAAGGATGGGTTCACGTGGGAGGTGAGATACCTTACAATCCTAAGGAAGGTGACTGAGGAAGACCTCATTCATAAAATGACCTTTAACAAAGACTTGAATTAAGTAAAGCATTGACGCTTTTGAACTGTGGTGTTGGAGAAGACTCTTAAGGGTCCCTTGGACAGCAGGGAGATTCAACCAGTCCATCCTAAAGGAAATCAGTCCTGAATATTCATTGGAAGGACTGATGCTGAGGGTCCAATACTTTGGCCACCTGGTGCAAAGAACTGATTCATTTGAAAAGACCTGATGCCAGGAAAGATCGAAGGCGGGAGGAGAAGGGGACGACAGAGGATGAGATAGTTAGATGGCATCACCGACTCAACAGACATGAGTTTGAGTAAACTCCGGGTGTTGGTGATGGACAGGGAGGCCTGGCATGCTGCGGTCCATGGGATCGCAGAGTTGGACATGACTGAGGAATTGAACTGAATTAAGTAAGTTCAACCCTAAGATAAGAGTATGCCCCGTGTGTTCACAGAACAGCAAGAAAAAGTGTGAGTGGAGCCAGGTGGCGAGAGGGAGAAGGAAGTGAAGTCAGAGAAACATAACAGAGGAGCCAGTTCAGGCACTGCCTTGAGGGCCCTGGTAAAGAGTTGACTTTTTGGATAAAATGAGAAACCACTGGCTTTGACTCTTCCTCTGGGGACCCGGGGAGCCACTGAAAGATTCTGAGCAGAGAAGTGATATGATCTGACATTTAATCATCTTAAATGGGTTCAGTCTGCTACTGTGTGTTTAGAATAGACCCCTAGGGGGCCCGAATGGCTCCTAGGGGAGCAGCTAGAATATCACAGTCATGGAAATGAGAGTTGATGGTGGCTCCCACCAGAGAAGGAATGGTGAGAAGTAGTCATATATACTGTTTACATTCTGAAGGTGGAGCTGAGAAGTTTTCCTGGTAGACTGCATGCAGATGTCAGGGAAAGAGAGGAGTCCAGGATGATGCCAAGGTTTTTGGCCTGAACCGCTGGATGGCTGGCGATGCCATCAGTTAAGATGGTAAAGGGTGAGTGGAGGAGTCTCTGGGGGGATGATCAGAAGTACAGAGTCAGACATGTTACGTTTGAGATCTCTCTGTTAGACATCCAAGTGGATAGGTTCAACAGGCAGTGGGATCAAATGAGTGTGAAATTCAGGAAGGTGGTTTAGAATGGAGATACATAACTCTGGGAGGCATTTAACATATAAATGGTCCTTAATACCATGAGGCCAATTGATACAACTAAAGAAGTAAGTCTGGATAAGGATAGAGGACACAAGGGTGAGACTTGAGGCACTCTAACACGGAGATATTGGAGAAGGGGGAGAACTAACAAAAGATGACAGAGGAAATGATCATGCTGACGTTCATCTGAAATTTGCTCCCTCAAGGTGACTGTGGTAGGTAAAAGATTAAGAAAGGAGAGACAGTATTAGGGAATTGATACACAGGGCAGACCAGACGCAGAAACTACCTTCTTCCTTTGCTGTAAGGGGTAGAGAAAGGACATGAATGTATGAAAAGTGAAAGTGAAGTCGNTAAGAGCTCAGTTTTGGGTGAATAAGAAGATATATTGACAGTTTCATATTCATAGCATGTGTACTTCTGGTTAGGTGGGGCTTGTTTCTTTAATATTCAGAACCTTTACAGAGTGCTTTATCAATATTATAAATGTTATTTCATACCCAGGCTCTCGGAGTTGGATTTTATTTTCATCTTATTTTGAAACACTAAAGACTCAGTCATAGATTTCTTGACGTCCATGTACTGTTTTGTTTCATTCGTGTTTCATTTAAGTACAAGTATTTACTTTACTTTTCTTAAGCAAAGGTTATGCTTTCCCTCTCACTTCTTTTTTATTGTCAATATCCAACTTAATATGTATTAAAGATCTCTCCTCTGGAAAGATATTGTTCTGGGAGTTACCAGCAATACCAGGAAAGTAAACCATACGGTGACCCTGAAGTGAACATAAACTCCAGTAGAGTTAATAAGAAGTATGCAGATATCCATAATATTAGGCAATATATGGAAAGTCTCAAAAGGCAAGAAGATTAGGACATAGATGCTATTGGGTATTTTCCATAAATTATCCTATTGAATCAGCATGAAAACCCTAACAAGTAGGTATCATCATCCATTTTATAGATGAGAATGTTAAGAGATTAGGTGTGACCCATCCCAGGGCACATTGCTAGTAAATGGCAAAGCAGACATCCAAACCCACCTTGTTGTAGAGCTTTTTAAAAGAGAACTTTCCAAAGTATCTAAGTGCACTGGAGTTTCACATTTTCAGCAGAAATATAATCTTTCTATATTAGATTATTATCTTAAATCCATTCCAAGTGAATTTAAGAAACCAAGTAGTAAAGGGACATTTATAATGTTTACTCAGTATGACCCCTAAGAACACTCTTTTGATGTATTTGGCAAAGTTGTACTGTGTATGACTGTACTGCGTACTGAAAACAGCCTGAAAGTGTAATGCAATCTCAGCCCTAAAGAGGCCTATTAGGAAGGGTTGAGACTGTGCATGTAACAATATGAAAAATAGGAAAATTTTTTGACAATAAACTTATACAATCTTTGGATCAAGAGGATTAGAAATTACTTTTCCCACTCTCCATTCAGTCCTGGAATTCCCTCCACCTCTTCCTCTCCAGGGAGCAACACTTGGCATGTCCTTTAGAGAGTAATTTGACGACTTTCTGTTACTGAGCCCAAATCCACCTCCTTGTAGTCTGATTCATTAAATACGCTTTTTATTGGTTCCTTTTGTATGTAAAAATCTGAATATTGAGACTTCCTTGGTGGTCCAGTGGCTAAGAACAACCCATGCCTCCATTGCAAGGGCATGGGTTTGATCCCTGGTTGGGGAAATAAGATCCCACATGCCACACTGTGTGGCAAAATAAAAGAATAGAAATTTAAAAAAAAAATCTGAATATATAGCTCTTAATACTATAATAATACTGTAATGATTTTAACAGAGTAACACCTAATCTATGTAGAATGGAAATTTAAACAGGAGCCAGGCACTGTCCTGTAGCCCCTTGAAAAGGGCTCACACCCTTGTCATGCCGTGACCAGTGTCCAAGATCAGCTGGACTCTTACTCCTCATGATCCTTCAGTGCAACTCCTGCTACCCAGCAGGAGTGATCCTGATTTCTGCACCCTCTCTTGGACCCAGTTCTTCCCTCTACCTGCACCACTCAGTAGGTGAATGGGCCTAGCTGTCTGCTTCTGTACCCATTTTCTGGATTTTCTCTGTGGCTTCAGAGGAAGAAGGCTTCATCCTCTTTTAAGGCCAACCTCTGCTCAAGATCTTCCTCCAACATTTGAGGGATTTTAATTTACATATATCTTTCCAGGGTTCTGCTTTACTTGTATGTACATTTAGTTGTTTTTAGTATGTATGTATTTTTGGCTGTGTCAGGGTCTTGGTTGCAGCCTGCTGGATCTTTCGTTGTGGTGTGCTGGTGCATGGGCTTTTTGTTGCGATGCGCAGGCTTCTCTCTAGGTGTGGCTCACAGGCTTCAGAGTGTGTAGGCTCTGTAGTGTGCAGCCCTTGGGGTCTCTAGTTGAGGTGCACAGGCTCAGTAGTTGTGGACCATGGAGTTAGTTGTCCTGCAGCACGGGGGATCTTAGTTCACCGCCCAGGGATTAAACCTGCATTAGAAGGTGGATTCTTAACCACTGAACCACTAGGGAAGTCCCCTACATTTAGTTTTTTAAGTATAAGAATAACGTAATGGGATTACAGAATGTTTACAAATGAGATAAAAGCCTTATAACTTCCACTTTATTATCTTTTGCATGGTTTTTATTATATATATAGTATAAATATATATAATATTTATATCTTTTTTAGTTATATAGGCCTTTTAAATTATCATATTTATCATTTAAAATGCTGTATTTCATCACCCATTATTGAACCTATTATTATTTTCATGTTTTAAATAATGCAGCTTTGAACATATTAATACATACATATTTTAAATTTTTTTGTGGGCAAAACAGCTTCCCAGGAGTATATACAGAGGATATCTTTTTGGGAATTTGTGGTCATAACTATTATGCTACCAAAGGGCGCTGGCATAGCCACCAGTGACTTCCACATTAACAGAGCCAGTGAGGTATCTTCCTGTTGTAACATTTTATCTGTTCGCCATGTCCCCATTTTTTATAATTTACCTAGTTATTGGTTGCACTGGGTATTCCTTGCTGCTTGTTGGCTTTCTCTAGTAGCGGCGAGCAGGAGCTCCTCTTCATTGCAGGGCACAGGCTCCTCACTGCAATGGCCTCTCTTGTTGCAGAGCACAGGCTCTAGGCACATGGACTTCAGAAACTGTGACTTGCGTGCTCTAGAGTGTGGGCTCAGTAGTTGTGGTGCAGGAGCTTAGTTGTTCTGCAGCATGTGGGATCTTCCCAGACCAGGGGTTGAACCTGTGTTCCCTGCATTGGCAGGCAGATTCTTTTCCACTGTACCACCTGGGAAGTCTACCATGTCCCCATTTTAAAATCACACTTTTTTTTTAGCTACTATGACATCATTGTGTCTTGACTTTTCTTCTGGGTCTGTATCTTAGTTTTGCCTCATACTAACTTTATGACCTTGACTGAGTCATCTGCCTTTCTGAGCTTTAGTGTCCATGTTAGTAAAAAGAGCACAATAGTGTCTACTCATTTTTTTTTTTCAGGTTAAATAACATACCTAAAGCTCCAGACTGTTAAAGTGGCATATAGCAAGTGGTCATAAGTGTTTCCTTTTGCTTTCTGTCTCCGGCGCCTTCTTTTCTGCCTTCAATGCATAGAACTTTCCCATCTCAGAAAATCAGTTCCCTTAATTTTACTACATAATCCAGATACTGCCTGATGTACTTGGTTGGCTCTTGGAGAAGGCAATTTGGGTGTGTTTCTAAAAGAATGGGCTTGATCTTAGTCTATCCAGAAAGAATCTTAGTTTTGTAGTAAGACTTTTGGGTGCGAGATATGTGTTTGAGTTATATAAAATTGAAAACATGGATTTTTCCCTCACAGCTTCCCTTGGAGTGTTCTTGTTGTGGATGAAGCTCACAGGTTGAAAAACCAAAGCTCCTTGCTGCATAAGACTCTTTCAGAGGTAAACTCATAGGATACTTTTAGTTTGTATATCACTCCCTTTTAAAAAATGTTAATATTAGTTTGGTTCTGTATAGAGCCAATTAAATTGACACTTTTTTTCAGTGAGATTTCTGCAGGGTTCAATGAACATTTTATGGTGACAGAAATAATACTTAACATGGCCTAATTTCTCTTGTCTTTTACATAGAAGATAATGTTTATTAAAAATCTGGTTGTCAAATGAATAGGACTCTACCCCAGGATAATACATTGTATTTTTGGAAATGTTTCAACTGTCTTTTTGACTTTCAGTTTCTTTAAAAATAATCTTAATGTAGTTTTTCTGTCTGCAATAACAAACATATCTGACATATTTATTGTACAACTCCCCCATTTACCTGTTTAAAAAATTTGACAATTCAGAGTCAGAAAGAGACTAATTTCATGCCATTGAATATTCCCTTCAATCTTACCTCTTTGTCATACTTCTTTGAGTATGAAACCTTTGATCTTACTCCATTCACTTCTCTGGCATCATTCTGGCAAAGCAGATGAGAAATGTCATTGTAGCCTTAGATTTGCCCTCTTTTCTGAGGAGCCAGTGGAAGAGCTTATGAGTATGAAGTGCCCTTTTTGTTGTTGACCTAGTAAAGGCTTGTTAATTCCTGCGACCTGGTGTGCAAATTTCTGGGATCGTCATTGATTTTGGTCTCATTCCTATAATAGATCAATTAATGAATTTAGAGGTCATTTGGAGGAAAGTCTTAGGTCTGAATTCTTTATTTAGTGGTTAAAAGTTACGGTTTTTAGTGTTTAAATGCAGATATGGCATTACTATTATTATTATTATATTATTATTACCCCGAACTCAAAGATTGCTGTCCCCTAGTAAGGCCCCCTCTGCTCCGGGGTGTCCTTTGCCTTCTTTTTAAGGACTCTTTAACACTGTCTCTTTCCCAAGAGATTCTCATATCCGGCACCCAAGAGACTCTCAGATACTGCTTCATCAGCTGCTATGCCACTTTATTGATTTATAGTGGGAGAAGAGAAGCAGGTGTAGTAAAGGAAGCCTGTCGGGAAGCTAAAGTCTATTGCTGGCTCCAGAGCCTTTTTTTCTATTGGTAAGGAAACAGGCTCAGAGGAGATTGTTCTATGTTTTCTGAGTATTCCTTTTCAGGTGAGGTTTGAACTGCAGACAGCTAGTTGGTCAGGAAAAAAACACATTTATTAATTGGGCTGAGAGGTGGGGAGAAGGGTACTGCCTTTTATTTTCTCCTCTTCCAAATACTGTTTTCAGCTTGTTTGTAAAATTTGGAAGAAACCTAAATATCAATATAGGAATTTATTATACTGTACAATTGTTGGTATACCCAAACAGTATATTTACAGAGTAAGGCTGCCATGAAAGATTATGTAGAAGAATATTTAATAATGTAGAAAATATTTGCAAAATATTTTATACAAAAAAGTTTCCAAAATTTTATATATCAGCAGAGATTGTCTCTAGGCTTCTTTTTCCCGATTATAACTTTTGATGCTGAAATGAACACTACTTTGAATTAAAATGTTAATCCATTTGATAGTGTGATTTCATTTTAGTGATTGACAACCTTGGTTATCCTTGTTGACTTCATATTTTTTGGTCATTTTAGTTCTTAGAGCATATTGTAAAAAAATGGTTTAGTTATTGGAAACATTTGTTGTTAACCATTTCCCATACTTGAAATATTGTGAATATGTTGCACTACAAGCGGCATGAGTGGGTGGGCATTGATTAGACAATTTAAAAAGAAACCTAGTGAAAGTGCTCCCCCAAAAGATTTTGAAAACAGTTTTCACTGATTGTATCATTTCATTTTGATATCTTCTTATGACCCCCTCCAAAATCAAAATATAGAAACACAAGAGGAAAAGTAAAACCCACCAATAATCCTATTCTACTGTGTATGTTAACATTTGGTATATATGCTGCCATATTCTTTGCAGCACATGTGTACACCCAAACCTAAATGTATATATGTGTGCGTGCTAAGTTGTTTCAGTCATGTCTGACTCTTTGTGACCCCATGGACCAGACTCCTCTGTCCATGAGATTCTCCAGACAAGAATACTGGAATGGGTTGCCATTTCCTTCTCTAATATTGTTAAAAAAATAAAAATACATTCAGTTCATTTCAGTTCAGTTGCTCAGTCGTGTCCGATGCTGCGACTCCATGAATTGCAGCACTGAGCAACTGAACTTAACTGAGGCCTCCCTGTCCATCGCCAACTCCTGGAGTTAACTCAAACTCACGTCCATTGAGTCGGTGATGCCATCCAACCATCTCATCCTCTGTCGTCCCCTTCTCCTCCTGCCCCCAATCCCTCCCAGCATCAGAGTCTTTTCCAGTGAGTCAACTCTTTGCATGAGGTGGCCAAAGTACTGGAGTTTCAGCTTTAGCATCATTCCTTCCAAAGAAATCCCAGGACTGATCTCCTTTAGAATGGATTGGTTGAATCTCCTTGCAGTCCAAGGGACTCTCAAGAGTCTTCTCCAACACCACAGTTCAAAAGCATCAATTCTTTGGCGCTCAGCTTTCTTTATAGTCCAACTCTCACANATAAATATTGATTAAAAGTACAAACTTTGAGCCAAACTTCTAAAATTAATTTCTGCTTCTAACATGGAATAGCTATAAAAACTTGGCAAGATATTATACCTAATGTGTCTCAGGTTTCTCATTGAAAAAGTAAAGTTAACACTAATATCCAACTCATTAAATTGGTGTAAATATTAAAATATTGCTTTGCACATATTAGTTTCTTCTTTTCCTTCCTCCCCCATCCTCCCTCTTCTGTCTCTTCATACTTATTCTTATTCAGCAGTTGTTTTCAAAATATATTGTTATACAAATGATCAAATTTATAATATGAAGAATATATAGATGGCATAAATTTTTATAACTTCTATGAACTACTTTGGGTATTTCTAGTTATTCATTTATTTAGTTATTCAAGGAATACTTATTTAAAACTGAAAATTAAATTGGAAAAAATAATTATCTTGTACTAATTTATTAGAGTTTTACAAAGAAAATAAGAGCTGTTTCTTATTAATATGTTTTGCATTTTTTGCAATGAATAAATAAATAAATATATATGCATAAATATGTAACACAACATTAAAAGACTGTGCATCTATCTTAAATCGAATTTTTATTCAATTACATTANAGTTTTACAAAGAAAATAAGAGCTGTTTCTTATTAATATGTTTTGCATTTTTTGCAATGAATAAATAAATAAATATATATGCATAAATATGTAACACAACATTAAAAGACTGTGCATCTATCTTAAATCGAATTTTTATTCAATTACATTAAAATTCACATGCAAAACTTGTTCTTAAACTGATTGTTTTTTGTTACCACACTCTTATGTCAGAAATAATATAATTCAGCTCAGTTCACTAGATTAGTCATGTTCAACTCTGCGACCCCATGAAACACAGCACACCAGGGCTCCCTGTCCATCACCAACTCCCAGAGTTTACTCAAACTCATGTCAATCCTGTTGGTGATGCCATCTCATCCTCTGTTGTCCCCTTCTCCTCCTGTCCTCTCCCTCCCAGCATCAGGGTCTTTTACAATGAGTCAGCTCTTCACATGAGGTGGCCAAAGTATTGGAATTTCAGCTTTATCATCAGTCCCTTCAATGAACACCCAGGACTGATCTCCTTTAGAATGGACCGGTTGGATTTCCTTGGAGTCCAGGAACTCTCAAGAGTCTTCTCCAACACCACAGTTCAAAAGCATCAATTCTTTGGCGCTCAGCTTTCTTCACAATCCAACTTTCACATCCATACATGACCACTGGAAAAACCATAGCCTTGACTAGATGGACCTTTGTTGGCAAAGTAATGTCTCTCCTTTTCAATATGCTTTTGAGGTTGGTTATAACTTTTCTTCCAAGGAGTAAAAGTCTTTTTACTTCATGGCTGCAATCACCATCTGCAGTGATTTTGGAGCCCAGAAAAATAAAGTCAGCCACTTCCAATGCTTTCCCATCTATTTGTTATGAAGTGATGGAACCAGATGTCATGATCTTAGTTTTCTGAATGTTGAGCTTTAGCCAACTTTTTCACTCTCCTCTTTCACTTTCATCAAGANATGGACCTTTGTTGGCAAAGTAATGTCTCTGCTTTTGAATATGCTATCTAGGTTGGTCATAACTTTCCTTCCAAGAAGTAAGCGTCTTTTAATTTCATGGCTGCAATCACCATCTGCAGTGATTTTGGAGCCCAAAAAAAGTAATATCAGAATTCAGTATATATATGTATATATGTGTATATATATGCATATATATACACATAATGTGTTTCCATGTTTTATATATATATATATATACACACACACACACATAGGATATAGCTTTCTCTTTGTGCTGTATTATTTAACTCAAGTAGTATAAGGTCTTGTTATGTTAGCTAAGAGATTGTCCTTTGCTTGACCTAACAACTGCTGTTACTGTTTTTCCTAACCTTTACTTCATTAGTCTGTTATTCATGGTGTTCTTATTCCTCTGCTCAAAATCTAACAAGTGTCTTTCCATTTTGGGCGGTATATAGTCCAGAAATGTCCAGAATTCTTGATGTCTTGCATTGGCTACACGTGTTAAGTTTTACAAATGGATGTTTTTTAAAAATATTTCTTATTTCTTGTAGTGGTGAGTCCTGCTGCTGTAGTTTCGGGCTTCTCAAGCTGCATGACTATATGCTGTGTGCTTGAATTTCTGCATAGGTTGCATAACAGTAACCATTTTGAGTACTCATCAGTACTTTAGTGTTCACAAAGTGATTTTACTTTATAAGTGGTATGTCCTTCACAGGATTATTATCCTCTTCTTATAGTTGAAACTGATGAGGTATTATTTCCTACATCAAACAGCTATATACATTTGGAACCTGAGTTTTCTGATTTCATGTCCCTGAGTTCATTTCATTCAATCATGCCTCTCTCTGTAAAGGTTGTGATGGGTCACTCAGTCTTGCTTTCCAGCACTATAGATTTTCACTTTATTCATTTGTATATTTGAGTTCTCAGTTGTCTTCAGCCTCCTGTTGACTGGAACACCCATCCAGAACAGCCTCCAGGAGCTCTACGCACTCCTCAGTTTTGTGGAGCCTGATCTCTTTTGCAAGGAGCAGGTGGAAGATTTTGTTCAGCGTTACCAGGACATTGAGAAAGAGTCTGAGTCAGGCAAGTTCCCTTTTTACAAATCATGCCCAAGAGATCTGGGCCCAGCAACTTCTCTAGAGCATATGGATTATAGATAGGAAAGAAGGAGAATCCATAACAAGAGAATCCCTTCTGAAGAAATAGCGAGCCACATAAAAATAAGGTGATGTCAGAGTCCTCTTGTTGTTCCCAGTGCCTGCTGTTCATGATTCTCTTATTTGTTTGTCTAGTGTCTGCTGGTTTGCAGACTTTTTTTTTTTCCCCAACATGTAATTTCTGTGAGGACTTAGATAAATTCACGTGGTACTTCTTGAGGCAGAGAAATATGTGGGTGCCATAGTCTGAAACTGTCATTCAGGGTTCCATAGCACTGGTGTTTCTTTTAACACTTTTATCAGTGCATAAGAACCAAAAGTCTGGGCTGGATGGTGGTGGAAGTAAAGGAGGAAGCCATTCTGGTTTGTACAATGGTCATTCGTAGTTTTCCTCTCATACCTTTGCTCCTCTGCCTTGTGAAATTGTCTGTCTATCTATCTATGATATTATCCCAGGATCGTTATTCAAAAATAACCGATAGGCATGCCAACTAGTGGGTCTGTATATACTAGCTGAGAATAAGTTGGAAATGCTTCTCACAGCAGAAATTTCCATACCACAGATTGAATTTTATCTGGGAAACCTGCTCTGATTGTTCCCATGTTTAATGTTGCTATATAAAATATTCCAGGTCAAATATTACACAGGACATACTGATCTTTAAAAAATTATTTGTTTTTCAAATTTAACTGGGCACTTATATGTTTATTTTCTGTACCTGGCAATCCTGCATGCAGTGTGATTCCAGTTTAGGCTAGTTTTGAAAGTTTCCGACAGCTCAGGAAGGAAAAAGGGTATGGAAGTCAGAGAACTAAGTGTGAGTACTAGCACTTTTAGCAGCCAGCTGTATGACTTTGGATAAGGGATTTAACTTCTCCGAACTTCACTTAGTTATACAAATAGGGACAGTGTTACCAACTTGCCTACATTTCTGAGCTGTGATGCTGATCAAATGCAAAAGTATCCTGGAAAAAGTATAGCTCTATGCAGATGAGATTATTAGAAAGAAACAGAAGTTGGAAAGAAGAATCCAAGGAAGGACTAAATACTGTGAAAAATTACCTTGCTGGCCTAGAAGGCAGAATTGGTATGAAAATGAGAAGCAAAAGTAAACTGTTGTATGTTCTCTAATAATTCATTGCCTTGGTTTTGCTTTTGTCCCACACGACTTGTGTGTGTGTTTTTCTTTCCTTGTACAGCAAGTGAACTATACAAACTCTTGCAGCCATTTCTGCTGAGGCGAGTAAAGGCTGAAGTAGCCACAGAACTTCCCAGGAAGACGGAAGTAGTGATATACCATGGCATGTCAGCACTACAGAAAAAATACTACAAGGCCATTTTGATGAAAGACCTAGGTAATCAGAGGGTACTTGTCCATTTAGAAACTAATGAGGATGTGATTTTTATGCATTTTATAATCACACTTAGTTTGTATAGCAAGAATATGGGATGGGATTTATTATTCTGAATAGTAGTCAGGTCAACTAGAATGAAACTGGCAGAGTACCTTTGCTAGTCAAAGTATAACTCTGACTTTGTTGCTTGTTGACTTTGTGAGATTTCCTCCCCATCTCCCCACTCCTGGTTTTCCTTATGGGCTTCCCCTGGTGGCTCAGATGATAAAGAGTCTACCTGCAATGCAGGAAACCCGGGTTCATTTCCAGGATTGGGAAGATCCCCTGGAGAAGGAAATGGCAACCCACTCCAGTATTCTTGCTGAGAGAGTTTCATGGTCAGAGGAGCTTGGCAGGCTACAGTAGGGTCACAAAGAGTTGAACACGACTGAGCAGCTAACACTTTTACTTTTCCGTCTTAAAACAAGGTGATGGTTAAGAAAACTTATCAGTGTGCTGTTCTAAATGCACTTGGTGAAATTTGGGAGGTATAGAATTGAAAGATACATTATTGAAATGAGTAAGGTTATGTATGGAAACTTGCAGGGTTTTTTGTTGTTCAGTAATCCATCTCTCTCTCTCTCTTTAAAATTTCAGATGCATTTGAAAATGAGATGGCAAAGAAAGTTAAACTTCAGAATGTCCTGTCCCAGCTTCGGAAGTGTGTGGATCACCCATATTTGTTTGACGGTGAGGCAGTGCCCTTTGTTCTCAGCATTACTTTTTGTTGTCATTTTATGGCCAACCTCATAGAAAGTTCTTCAAAAGATGTGCCTATATTTACTATCTATTTTTCCCCATTTTCTCTTGTTAATTTTTTATATTGATTATCTAATGTATTGTTCATATTCAGATTTCTTCAGTTTTAAACGTCCCTTATGACTTTTTCTTTTATCTTTTTAAAGTAAATTTATTTTTATTTTAGATACAATGGGAAAACACAGGAGAATTTTAATCAGGGGAGTGATAGGATCTGATCTGCATTTTGTTATCATTTTGAGCTATGGACACCTAAAAAAGAAACAATAGCAAAAACAAAAATAAACACTACAACCCCCAAAACCACAGGTCCAGAAATGATAGCATATCCATTCCCCCATCGCCTCCCAGCATGAACATCTCCTGCCTCTGCTGGAAGGAGAGTGGCAGGTTTATCCTCAAGGGCAGAAACTGGAGAATGAGAGAATTCTATGTAAGTAGACCTCAGTAGGAGTTGGATGCGACTGAGCAGCTGAGCGCCTGAACAGACCTTGTTAAACATGATTTTCATTTCACTCAGCCTCCTCACAGACTGTAGTTCCTTTTCTACAACTGCTTCTCTTTGTTCAGTATAATTGTTTGTTGTTCAGTCACTAAGTCGTATCCCATTCTTTGTGACCCCACGGACTGCCGCACTCCAGGCTTCCCTTTACTTCATTCACAGAGTTTGCTCAAACTCATGTCCATTGAGTCAGTGATGCCATCCAACCATCTCCTTCTCTCTTGCCCCCTTTTTCTCCTGCCCTCAATCTTCCCCAGCATCAGGGTCTTTTCCAGTGAGTCAGCTCTTTGCGTCAGGTGACCNTCCCTTTACTTCATTCACAGAGTTTGCTCAAACTCATGTCCATTGAGTCAGTGATGCCATCCAACCATCTCCTTCTCTCTTGCCCCCTTTTTCTCCTGCCCTCAATCTTCCCCAGCATCAGGGTCTTTTCCAGTGAGTCAGCTCTTTGCGTCAGGTGACCAAAGTATCGGAGCTTCAACATCAGTCGTTCCAATGAATATTCAGGGTTGATTTCCTTTAGGATTGACTGTTTTAATCTCTTTGCAGTCAAAGGGACTCTCAAGAGTCTTCTCCAACACCACAATTCGAAAGCATCAATTCTTTGGCTTTCAGCTTTCTTTATGGTCCAACTCTCACATCTGTATGTGACTATTGGAAAAACCATAGCTTTGACTATACAGACCTTTGTCGGCAAAGTGATGTCTCTACTTTTTAATACACTATCTAGNTTGGCTTTCAGCTTTCTTTATGGTCCAACTCTCACATCTGTATGTGACTATTGGAAAAACCATAGCTTTGACTATACAGACCTTTGTCGGCAAAGTGATGTCTCTACTTTTTAATACACTATCTAGCTTTGTCATAGCTTTTTTTCCAAGGAGCAAGTGTCTTTTAATTTTGTGGCTACAGGCACCATCCACAGTGATTTTGGAGCCCAAGAAAATAAAATCTGTCACTGTTTCCACTTTTTTCCCTTCTGTTTGCCATGAAGTGATTAGGACCAGATGCGATGATCTTCATTTTTTTGAATGTTGAGTTTTAAGCCAGATTTTTCACTCTCCTCTTTCATCGTCATCCAGAGGCTCTTTAGTTCCTCTTTATTTTCTGCCATTGGAGTGGTATCATCTGCATATCTGAGGTTGTTGATATTTCTCCTGGCAATCTTGATTTCATTATGATAGAAAAGCATTTAAATTTTGCCACTTTTCTGGGTCTTCATTTATTTTGGAGAGCTTCCTGTGTCACGTGAAACTTATGGGAGATCATGTGAATCCTTCTCTCCTGTGAATCTGCCTGTGTCCATCTTTGTTCTTTTCAAATTTAGGATCCAGTCAGAGATCTTACGGTGAATTTGTCATGTCTCTTTATTCTCCTATAATCTAGAAATGCTCCTCAGCTTTTTTTTTTTTTTACTTTTTCATTAAATTGACAGTTTTGAAGAATCATGGCTCTATGTTTTATGGGATATCTCATAATCTGAATTTTTTTATGATTGGATGTCCCTTTGTCTTGAACCCACTCAGTGAACCTTATTTGTCAGCACCATTCTTAGTTCATCAGTGGTCTCTGTGTGTCTCGACTGACGATTATCAGTTTACTTTTTTAAATTAATGTCTCAAAACCTTTGACACAGTTGATCACTTCTTGAAACACCTTTTTCCTTTGGCTTCTGGGACAGTGCTTTCTCTGCTTTTCCATCTGCCTTATGTCTTCTCCTTCTCTGCCTCCTTTGCTGAGGGAATTTAATCTCATGGATGTCTGTAAATTTCCCCCTAAGTAATAATTTAGCTGCATTCTACACATGATATGTAGTGTTTTCATTTTCATTCAAATTTTGGTGTTTTTTGTTTTTTTTTAAATTCACTCTGATGGGTAGCCTGTGGGACAGTTCCAGGCATTTTATGCTGTGAGGGCTCTAGTATTGATATGATCAATGCGGAGGCTTTTCTGTAGTCATTTGAAGGAAGTCCTTGCCAAGTGGCCATATGAATTGTTTTAAAATGTTACAGAATCTTAATGCATGTCAGAGCTTTTCTTTTATGCGAAGAGCTATTGGGAACGTGTAGATTTTGAAAAAAGCCTTCCAGGTTATTTTGCTACCCTCAGCATGAGAATGACTACTTAATATATCTAACCCTATGTCTTGATTTGTTTTCTAGAGTGAGAACCTGAAGTTTTCAGTTTTGGGTCTGTTTGGTCTTTAGCATCTCCCTGTGCTTCAGTTCCCCAAAGAGTGCCTTGGGTAAACATTTCTTAGACATATTGGGTGTGCCAGGCTCTGTGATTGATGTTGGGTAGTGCTGATATTATAACATAAACAAATAATTATGAAATGCCTCAAAGAGATATGAGACTTGGGCCCATTATCAGTTAGAAGGATCTTGGCTTCTCTGTAGCCTCACCATCAGCTTCTCCATTCAGAGTCTGCCCCAACTGGGAACACGTTTACTGGGAGTGGGTTCTTTCTTTTCCAGGTGTGGAACCAGAGCCTTTTGAAATTGGAGACCACTTAATTGAGGCTAGTGGGAAACTTCACTTGCTGGATAAGCTGTTGGCATTCCTGTATTCCAAGTAGGTGATAGGTTCATATTTTCAACTCTGAGCTGGTGATTGTTAAAACCAGAATAATGAGCAACTCAATGATTTCTTGAGACTAATCCCAGTTCTCTTTTTTTCCAAGACCCTGATTCAGGTTCCACCTTTTCTGCATCTACACCCTTAATCCCGTGCCATCCACTCTATGATCTTCCTTTCCTTTCCTGAATTCCTACAGCACTTAGGATCCTAATCTAGCACTTGGCAACGTCTGCCTTAACCTGCTGTCTGGTTAATTGCTATATTAACCATGTCACTCCAGCTGTATCGTTTAGTTCTACAAAGACAAAGATATCATCAAACGTTTCTTTTTAAAAGGCCTGCTGGTGTACCTTGCTTTGAATTGGCACATATTAAATACTTAGCAAGTATTTACTCTTGTTAACTTGTGGAGCTTGATTTGAACTCAGGAAGAACTCGGGGACTTTTTCCCTGAGATGCAAGTTGGGTATTGGAAGAATTAAGCCACTTTTGGGGCCTGTAAAGATTTAGCTAAGTGTTCAGTGGCCTAGTGTCTGGCCTGTATCTGATCCTCTGGTCCTCAGAGGTATAGAGCAGTCTAGAAAAAAAATCCCAGTTTTCCAAGGACTTCTAAATTATCCCTTAGGGACAACTGACCCAGGAAGGCCTGAACCAACCTAAAACCTGAGATTGGGCAAAAGTGTCCAGCATTAGGAATGTGCAGGTCAAACAGCTGCATGCCCGATTGTGTTTTATAGGCTATGATGTATCTCCTCTAACTGTCCTAGTGTTGGAGAAGGGCCCGTAAATAGCTTCTCTTCGACCTTTTCATTTCACAGGTGATGAAACAGGCCCAGAGAGGCTGAGTGGCTTGTCTGAGGCCACCACAGCCAGCAATGACAGAAATGGGATTAGATGAGGATTGGATTTTAAGTTCAATACCTTTTCTACCAATTTGAGGCTAGAGTCTTGAAGGAGTTTTTCATAACTGTTCATCTACACCTATCGCAAACTCAGATTAAATTAGTTTTCCTAATAGAATGTTGTTTAGACAGTGCCATACAGTACTTCTTTGTTTAAACAAACTTAATAGCTGATAACCATGGGGTTGTAGGTTTGAACTTTTTTTTTTCGGCCATACCATGGAGCTTTTGGTTGAACCCGGCCCTTGGCAGTGAAAAGTGCAGAGTCCTAATAACTGGACCACCAGGGAATTCCCTTGAATTTTTCCTTGACCGAATCCATTTTGCCACCTCCTTTCTTCTCTCCTTTCCCTATGTAAGTTTTCTTATGTATCATGTGGGATATGAAGTGCCACCTGCCTCTTGCTTCTCTAAAGTGATGCTTCTCAAAATTTTCAACCAATAAAGCTATAATTGAAAGGATAGTGACTTTCACCTCAAGGTAGAGAAGAGCTATTGATCGCCAAACACAAGCTCTTTAGGGTCATCAGTTTTTGTTTCATTTTTTATACATTTGAATTTTGCATTTTTCTCTTCACATATCTTTTATTTTGCCGTTAAAACTGTATGTTTCTTTCCATTTAGTAATTGCCGTCCTGGAAAGAAGCACCTTGGTTATCTAGGGCATCTTACACCCTCTGGTGCATTGACACAGACTCCTGGGAATATCCCAACACTTACAGCGCTAGTGAGAAGTACTGAAAGGAATCAGCTACTGGTACAGTTACATCCTTGTATAAAACATTTCGTATTACTGACAAAGGTTCTGTACATGATTGTTCTACTTCAGGATTTCATTTCTTTGTAAACTTACATTGTTCGCTAAGTTTCACCCGCAGGAAATCCACCCTAAATACTATTGGAATTGGCAGTTTTTCCTTTTCTTTTTCTTGCCAGAGGCCATCGAGTTTTACTTTTCTCTCAGATGACCCAGATGTTGGATATTCTCCAAGACTACCTGGATTATAGAGGTGACATCCCTTGGCCCTTACGTTCCTCAAGACTTTTAGACTTAACAGTCCAGATGGGCCTGTGAAGAGTTATCTGGGGTGTGGGGATGTTACAGAGAAAAACAATATAAGAATATTATTCAGAATCAACGGAAGATGGCTTACAGTAGGGGCACATCTGTATACGAGAAGAGACAAAATTGGTGTTTGGTTTTAGCAGACAGTGTGTTACTCCACAGTGAGTAACTGAAAGTGGTTTCTATTTCTCTGTTTTCTCCCTCTGTGTGAAGGCTACAGCTATGAGCGTGTGGATGGTTCTGTGAGAGGAGAAGAGAGACACTTGGCCATTAAGAACTTTGGACAGCAGCCCATCTTTACTTTTCTCTTGAGTACCAGGGCAGGTAGGCCACATCCCTACCTTTCATCCCTTGATGAAAGCAGACAAATTAAAGGGTGAAACAGTACATGTAAATCCTAATCATTAGAATATTTTTCCTTAATTCACTGAAAGGCGAGGTTTTTACTGCGGAGTATAAAAAAAGGGGTGCGGGGAATTGAGGTAGGTTATATCAGTTTATCACTGTACTAGACTTCTAGCATGGTACTCGTTTCTGTCAAACTGATTTAAGCTTTCATCTCATCAGAGAAGTAAGGCTAAAACCTGGGGTTGTTGGAAAGTAATTCTGATCTCTTGACATTGACCTGTGAACATCCTGAAAGATTTCTATACTTTTGTATGGAAATTTTAGTTTTAGTCATGTTCAATAGAGACAGCTCTCCTTCCCAACCGTGAATTTGGAAAACGAGATAGCAGCCTGCCTACTAGTTGTTCTTCTGACTGGTAGCTCTGAAAGTGTTGTGAAAGCTTAATAAAAAATCTGCTTTTAAAAAGTGCGATTGTAATAAAATTACCAGCTGTTTAGAATTAATTGTAACATTGTCCGTATATGACTTAAGTCATAAATATTTTATATGATATTTGTAGTGCCATACCACTTATGGAGTGCTTTAATTTACTTAAATAATGTCAGCTCTTGGAGATGAAATTATTCTTATGTCATGGAATAAGTAGACCTTAAATTAATTCTGAATTCACAGAATCTTAAGTTTCTTTCTCCCTCTCTCTCTCTTTTTTTTGGTAGACCTAAATCTTGTTGGAATAGAATTAGGAGCTCTAAAGGGATGTATGTCTTCTATTGTAAAGAGAGATCAGTATATTTATGAAAAGAGAGTTCAGTCTTATTTAGTAAGCATTTATTAAGTGCCTGGTACTATAGGGTATTAAAAAGTAGTGTTGAATATAATCCTTGACCATAAGGAGATTGTTTACCTGTGTATGTCTCATCTCTGTGTTACAGAGATATAGTGAAATTCATTTGGTCCCACTTGCTTCTAAGATCATAGACTGCACCCTCGATCTTGGCCACTTATTCATGTCGCAGTTGTCTTAGGGTAGTCTTAGGAGAGACTGATTAGGTAACCTGATAATAAGTGGCTGAGATTAAGGGTGCAGTCTGTGATCTTAGAAGGAGAACCAACCAGTCCATCCTAAAGGAAATCAGTCCTCAATATGCGTTGGAAGGACTGATGCCGAAGCTGAAACTCTAATATTTTGGCAACCTGATGCGAAGAACTGACTCATTAGAAAAGACCCTGATCCTGGGAAAGATTGAAGGCAGGAGGAGAAGTGGATGACGGAGGATGAGATGGCTGGATGTCATCACTGACTCAATGGACATGAGTTTGAGTAGACTCCGGGAGTTGGTGATGGACAGGGAGGCCTGGCGTGCTGCGATTCNAAAGATTGAAGGCAGGAGGAGAAGTGGATGACGGAGGATGAGATGGCTGGATGTCATCACTGACTCAATGGACATGAGTTTGAGTAGACTCCGGGAGTTGGTGATGGACAGGGAGGCCTGGCGTGCTGCGATTCATGGGGTCGCAAAGAGTCAGCACAACTGAGCGACTGAACTGAACTGATGCCTTACTGATTTCAGCACCGTCATACTCAGCAGCATTGTTTGAAACATCTGAAATTAGGAAGAGAGATCTCTGCTTTTCAACTAATCTCCCTGGAGTTCTTGGAATTAGTCAGAACAGAGGGATCTCATAGGAGCCAGAGCAGCCCTGAGCCTTTTCCGAACACCAGCTGTCCTGTTTGCTGTCACATTTTAGTTGATTTGTGTCATTATCATTTATTCAAGTTTCTCTCCAACTTTCAAGTATTTCTGATTGAGTCATATTGCCACCAGGTGGCAGTGAGAGCTCATGAATATGTCTCAGACAAGTCTGGCTATAGCTTATTTATAATAAATAAATATCACCCTTTAATGAAGAAGAGTTGAACTTAACAGTAACCCAAGAAGAAGAAGAAAAATTTTATGAAATAAAAATTTCATTCAAAAATTTAAAACACGTCACTGAAATAAGTGCCTGAGAGCATTATGGAATAGTGGGTAAAAAACATAGGCTCTGAAGCCAGACCATGTGGTACTGCATCTGGCTCTTTCTCTTCCTATCTCTGTAGCTTCCAGTCATCCCTTAACCTCTCCGTGCTTCCATTGCAACATCTATAAAATGAGTACCCATGATTGTTGCAAGGATTATAGGAGTTAATATATGTAAAGCACTTTAGAATGGTGCCTGCAGAAAGTAAAGCATAGCACCTGGGTCGCTGCCATTGTTATTTAGTATATTAGCCTCTCTCGGTAATCAGTCTTTTTTATCTGTTTATTCCAACTTTAATTTTATATAAAGGCTTTAATTAGAATGTTCCTGCCTGATTTAAGATCTAGCTTAGAGGCCGTAGCCCATCTCAGAAGTTAGTCCTTAGTTCTGGCTCCTGGAACAAGCCATTTCAGGCTTGCTTGTTTCAGCAACGAGCTATAATGACCCTGGCAAGAGGGAGTGCATTTTGTGCTTGTTTCCACATTAATCAAAGAGAAGGCTGTAATTTGCCTTCATAGTTCTTCTCATTAATTCCTGTAATCCAAGGAGCCTCCAAAGCCCTTTTCCTAAAGAAAGACTGGAAAGTTGTCCCAGGGAGTGTTTTTGTCCTTTGGTTGGTTTGGTTACCCTCTCCTTAATTAATGTGGAGACAAATAACAGAAGAGAATTACTGAAGTCTTCTCCAATCAGAGGGAGATAGCCCCCTGCTCTGCTTGCACGTGTAATACCTGACATCTCCCCTTCTTATTAACTGGTGTCACAGCCCGTGCTGCCTGGTCGTAACTTGTAGTGGACATTAAGAGGTCTTCTCTTGGTGCCCACAGCAGACCTCGCTCATATTTAAAACTGTTTCTGAAAGAGCGTGTGTCCTTTTCCACCGACTATTCTAAACAAACTTCAATGAAAATTTTTAAACAGAGGAGATTTAAAATGGATTCAGGGAGCTAACTTAAGTGCCTACTTTTGCTCCTTACCCCACTGCACTCATTTCCGTTACTTGCAGTTGTTAAACTTTCCCGGTTCAGGTAATAAAAGCCCATGTAGGACTTTTAACCACTACAAAGCTCTGTCTAGAGTTGACGATGGGGGGTGTCAGTTTGAAGGATGAAGCCAGTCATTTTGACTGCTTTCAATTTATCAATCTGAACACTGTGGCCTTGTATCATCCTGGTCTGGTCCCTAGCCCATGTACTTCTGCCAATGTTCTTTTTTGTATTGTTTTCAGGTGGAGTTGGCATGAACTTAACAGCAGCAGATACTGTTATTTTTTTTGACAGTGATTTCAATCCTCAGAATGACTTACAAGCAGCTGCCCGGGCTCACCGAATTGGCCAGAACAAGTGAGAGACTTAAGCATAGCTCTGGTTCCACTTCCTTGGCTGTTCAGTAGTTCTGGGTTTGGGGGGAAGGTGAAGAATGTGGCCTGGTGACAGTTCTAGACTGGGCGGTGAGAGACCAGTAAGTTTTAGCCCATCTCTGTTGCTGACTCCAGAGTAGTACTGGGCTGGGACTTGCTTTGGTAAAAAGAGCAAAGTCAAATTGTGAAAGGACTAGGAGGAACTTTGAGAAATTATTTAACATCCTTCCTGAGTTACAGTGTGATTCAGTTTAAAAATGAAGTTATGGGTTTATGGACCTAAGATAAAAAGATAAGTCTTACTCTCTGACCTGGTAATGATTTAGATCTAACAGAGGTTTTCCTCTACCACAGATAAGGAACCCCAATCATGACCACCTCGTCATCCCTCCCTTGACTCTTTTGGAAAGGTTCATTGAGAATTAGAGGCCAGATTCTCTCTAACAAATAACTCAGGTTCACATACAACAATCCCCTGTTAGTTGTACCCTGAACCTGGCATTTTAGGTTTGTTTCCTTTTTTCTGTCTTGACCTGGCATGCTTGTGTACTTTTTTGCAGACTCTTCTATTTTAGCACATTAGTTTTCTGTGATTTCTCTACAGGTCAGTTAAAGTTATTCGGCTGATTGGCCGAGACACTGTGGAAGAGATTGTCTATAGGAAAGCAGCCTCCAAGCTGCAGCTCACCAACATGATCATAGAAGGGGGCCATTTCACTCTGGGAGCCCAGAAAACTGCTGCAGATGCTGACCTCCAGGTAAAACACACTGTTCTTCACTTTGTTTTTTTTTTTTTTTAACTTATTTATTTATTTGGCCTTGCTGGGTCTTGTTTGCAGCATGTGGAATTTTTAGTTGCAGCGTGTGGGACCTAGTTCCCTGACCAGGGATCAAACCTGGGGCCCCTGCATTGGAAACATGGAGTCTTAGNTTTTTTTTTTTTTTTAACTTATTTATTTATTTGGCCTTGCTGGGTCTTGTTTGCAGCATGTGGAATTTTTAGTTGCAGCGTGTGGGACCTAGTTCCCTGACCAGGGATCAAACCTGGGGCCCCTGCATTGGAAACATGGAGTCTTAGCCCCTGGACCACCAGGGAAGTCCTTGTTCTTATTAGAAGATGTCTTGGTTTTAGTCAGTGCTTCCATGGATGAGAAAGTAGATGAATTAACCACTCACTCTCTCCTGCTACACATTTGTTCCCTAGCCAGGTTCCTTCCTGCCATAGGAAGATCCCCTGGAGGAGGAAATGACAACCCTCTCTGGTTTTCTTGCTTGGGAAATTCCATGGACAGAGGAGCCTGGCGAGCTGTAGTCAATGGGGTCACAGAGTCAGACACAACTGAGCATGCGTGCACATAATATCTATACTACATGCAGGCTGCTGTGGGAGTGAAAATGAATATGATAAATAAAGGTAGCAGAATACAGAATAAGGATGGACTTTGGATCCCTTTTACTTGGATTCAGATCTAAGCCTTGTCTCTTACTGGCTGTGTTGCTTTGAGCAGATAGCTTATGATTTGCTTTCTGAAAATGAGAATATCACAGGTTCCATCAGAGGGCCTTAAGAGAATTAGGTAAAATAAACAACTCAGCATAATAAATAATGATTTATCTTGTACCTCCATCTTAACCCCAGACCCTTTGATCAGTGCTTTGCATCACCTTCTTCACACTCAGGAGGGTAGACAAGATCAGGAATTCAGAATTATGCTGTAGGAAAAACAGATGAAAGAACTAGAGTTAATTGCTTAAAGGAGGAGACACCAGCTAGGAAGCAGATGCAGGCTTGGAAGATGTTAGAGAAAACTCTTCTGGGAGAGGACCTGGAGATATTCTGTAGCAGCTCTTCGGTTAAATTAGAACCCATATTATGATATAGCCCAGGTCCTCCCATTTTGACCCAGGGATGAGGGGCTGGAAGCAGAGAGACTGACTTCTAGGATACTGGAAAGATCCAGGCATGAAGTGAGTTATAAACCTCTGACATAGGCAGTAGCAATGGGAGTGTCTGGTGTGAGCAACATGACAGAAGAAATGACAGGAGCTGCTGCTTAGAGGTGGGAAGCTAGGGAGAATGGGAAATTTAAAGATGTCTATAAGGTATTCAGCCTGGATAATAAGGAGGACAGAAATTAGGAAGCAAGAAGGTTAGGTAGAGATTTAGGAAGAGGAAGATAATTTAGTCTTTAGAGTTTGCAGTAAAAACGTATCAAAAAAATACTGTTAGAGGAAAAGCTCAGAGATAAAAATTTCATTTGCAAAAGTTTGTAAGAGAGTAGATTTTAAAGGGATAGTGTATCAAACAGAAAATACAACAAATGTTTAAAAGGAAAAATTACTATTAAAAGCAGAATTGCCAAGTGTTTGGTTAGTCTGGTTTTTCTCACATGGTTATCATATCCACAAAGACCAGTGCATATCTTTACACGTCTGCTTTGCAGAAGACAGGGCTCACATTGGTTTTGTTAGGAAGTCATTAACTTATGGGAAAGGCTCAAGGTTTCATTTATTTTGGAACATGAACTAGAAAGTAACCCTGGGTTTTGTATGTTTACTTGTTTAGTTCTTGTTTCTCTTAAGGTGCAAAGTGTGTTTTTTTTCCCTTGTGTTTTTTTCTTTGGTTCCCAATTGATGTGTGCATGCTTGTCCCTGCTGGTGGCAAAGCAGATTGTACGTGTGTTCACATTATCCAAGAGGCAGTTTAAATGTAAGATGGCAGCTTGAGAGAAAGGTATGGGCAGACTGCAGAGACTCTTGCAGTTCTCCAAGCATGGCTTCGCTGTAGAACCTCGTGAATGACAAGTTCAGTATTGAGTCTGGTGAGGGGAATGAATGGCTGAGCCTTGGGGTGCCCACATTCTGGGTGTGGGAGGAGGAGTTGTCAATGAGAAGCTTGAACTCTTTCCCAATTGGGGAGGGGCTCAGGGGATTCAGTGATGGTGTCCCTGTGACGTAGCCTGCTGGGCATGTCTGTGTGATTGTGTAAACGTGTCTCTGTGCCATGGGCCAGAGCCTAATGGGAACATAGACACCCCCGCCCCCCAAGCCCCAGCTGTTTGAGAGGAGCTCTGTCATGATCTCGCCCAGCTCGTGGTTAGCAGAAGGTTACTTCTGATTTTTCTCTTACCTAACAAGCCTCTGCAAGTTGTCTCTGGTTGCCAGAAGCAAAGATAACACCCCAATGCCCTTATCTCCAGAGAAAGCAGGATTTGTATAATAAAAAGAGTCTGATAGTCAAAGATGTGACTGTGGTTCAGTAAATCTAAGAAGTACTGGATCATGAAATCCTCAGAGAAGCAAGCAGATTCATTATCCTGCAGGAAGAACATAATAGGAAACAGAGAGAGGCATAGGCAGATGGAGTGAACATTTATTGAATGCTCACTGTGTGCTAAGTATCATATGAAGTGGTTCTTTCCAATTGTTTCTGTGATATGAATAACAGAAGAATGAGGTAGGCAGTCTCCTTATTCTCATTTCAAATAATTTGCCCAAGAATGTTAGTTCATTAAGACTCCAATCCAAGGACTCTCTAACCTCCAAACACATGCCCTTGCCTTTAATTACTGAAATATATTTCTTCTCATGGGCTTCCCAGGTGGTGCTAGTGGTAAAGAACCCGCCTGCCAATGCAGGAGACATAAGAGATATGGGTTCGATCCCAGTCGGGAAGATTTCCTGGAGGAGGGCATGGCAACCCACTCTTGTATTCTTGTCTGGAGAATCCCAGGGACAGGGGAGCCTGATGGGCTATAGTCCATAGTATTGTCATGAAAGGGTCAGACACGACTGAAGCGACTTAACCGCACATTTCTTCTCTAAAATACATGTGGTCCCTTGATAACTGAGACACATCACAAATGAAACGTAGACCAAAGGGAGTATCCCAGTATGGACCAGTCTTTTGGCTTCTATTTTTGGTGCCAGTTGTTGAAATGAAAGTTGCTCAGTCATGTCCAACTCTTTGCAACCCCATGGACTATACAGTCCATGGAATTCTCCAGACCAGAATACTGGAGTGGGTAGCCTTTCCCTTCTCCAGGGGATCTTCCCAACCCAGGGATTGAACCAGGGTCTCCCAAATTGCAGGCTGATTCTTTACCAGCTGAGACACCAGGGAAGCCCAAGAATACTGGAGTGGGTAGCCTATCCTTTCATCAGGAGATCCTCCCGACCCAGGAATCGAACTGGGATCTCCTGCATTGCAGGCCGATTCTTTACCAACTTCCCGCATAGCTCAGTCAGTAAAGCATCTGCCAGCAATGCAGGAGACCTGGGTTCAATTCCTGAGTTGGGAAATCCCCTGGAGAAGGAAATGGCAACCCACTCCAGTATTCTTGCCTGGAGAATCCCAGAGGAGCCTGGCAGGCTACAGTTCATGGGATGGCAAGAGTTGGATACAACTTAGCGCTATTTTTTTCTTTACCAACTGAGCTATCCAGGAAGCCAGTTGCCAAAGTCAGTGGTTTTTTATATATATCAAGGTTAAAGGTAAGTGTATCTAGGTTTGTTCAATTCTTCCAGTGAGCTATCTAAATTTTTTTCCAGTTGTTACAGAGTATTGTAAGATTTCCACGTTATTCACAAAATAAACCAGGTAGAGATAGCTAACCCCAAAACACAAGATGCAAATGAGCCAAAGTGTGAATGCAGCTTGGTTCAGAGCCTCAGAGTTAGCACTTAGGGAAGTACACAATTGAAAGGAGGGAAACTACAGCTAGGAAAGATGATCTGAACTTTTTTAGGTGGTTCCTACAAGCCTAGGGAGAGGCTGAGGGCTCGTTAGAGAGCAGGTAAGAGAAGCAGGGTAGTGCAGTGCCAGAGGCAACATTATAATGTCCAGCAAGCATATAATAATAATGTCCAGCAAGCAACATTAGAATTGAGAAACGGCTCTCCCGTCTAGTGGTCAGTTGTCACTGGTCTTTCGTGAAGACGGTTTCCACTGAGCACTGTTGTAGGAACAAAACTACCAAAGGAAAGTCACTTAAGAAATATGCTGTGTAGCCTTCTCATTCCAAGAAGTTTGGCAGTAGGAAGGGTAGGAGGGTAGCTAACACGTCTCACATGACTGTTGGGGATGCTTGTGAAAAACTGTGAGAGTGCTAAGATAATGTTGGAAGTGACTGTTATTCTTCAGAACAAAGATTGGAGGGTCAAATTTTCTGTTTATTGAGAATTGTCAAAGTTAGGCTCTGTCATTTATCACCTCTCTGCTCATCCATCATCCAGCTACAGAACAGCCCTGTTGGTGTCATCTGTCACAGGGAGGGAAGAAAGGCTGAGCATCAGGACAGGGACGCACCTGGTGTCTAAGCCACTTCGCAAATCACTGGTGCCCAATGTTTGTTTTCATGAAGGCCAACTGAACTTTCTTGTTTTCTTCATTCAAGTTGAGCGAGATACTCAAATTTGGTTTGGATAAACTGCTGTCCTCAGAGGGGAGCACCATGCATGAAATAGACCTGGAGTCTATCCTGGGAGAAACAGAAGATGGCCACTGGGTCTCTGATGCTGTGCCAGCAGCAGAAGAAGAAAGCAGAGAGCCAGAGGAAGGAAGTAAGTGGGGGGTAAGAACAGAGCTAATGGCATGGCCACCTAAAGCTGGAGCAGGAGATGGGTCTCCATTTCTGTTTCTGTAGTATTTGGATTTCTGATTTGAAATGTTTTTTTTCCACATGGTAGCTTTGTAAGGATGTGCCTTGATGTCTTAGGGTTATTTTGTAATGAATTTATTTGTCTGTACCAGTGGCAATACAAATTCAGTGTGGAATGGGGTGAGAGGTCTGCTAGTCTTACTAGGCTTCTTGATTCAAGAGTACTTCATTCCATTCATGCAGAGAAGGGTGGTTTCTTTACCCAATGCTGCTTCCTTTTTTTGAGTGAAGAATAGGCCGGCATGACTTCTCGTTTTGTGATTCTTTCTCGTTTCCATAGGACCCTGAATTTCCATCACCTGCTTCATTCTTTCCCTTTACCACCAGACTGTCAAGGCATGACCTCCGGAAGCAATGCCTTCCCAAATTGCTACCTTCAAGTACTCTCTAGTCTCTTCCTGTCAGTTCCTTAGCAGTTGCTTCTCTGATCTTCCCGGTTGTAGACCTTTCCTCATTATTTTCCCACTTGGAATGTGTCCTCCTCATGGGGGACAAATTTGATCTATGTCTGATGTTGTTAGAACCCTGCCGCCTCTTTTCCATGCAGTCACTGCCTGACTCCACTGTGGGCTTGGGAGCTAATTCAGCTCATTTGGGATGTTCATTTCTCTACCTTCCTGCAAATTGAAGTTTGTAGCACTCTCTGACTCCTAGCTTTTTAGAAGGTATGGGTTCAGGGTGCCTTTGTTGTCCTTGTTACTCCCTATGGTTTTTATAGGATGTTTGGGAAGATCAGAATGTAGACAGCTGGCATTATTCTCTAAGACACTGCTCTTTAACTTTTCTCATTGTTTAGCTTTTACATTTTTGAATATTAGCATCCCATTTTTATTCTTCAAGAACCCTTTCTGATTCTCTGCTTGTTTTAATTGTGTCCTGTTCTGTTTGTAGGGATAGAATATCCTCTCTGAGGACTTTTATTATAGCTTTTTAAAAAAGTATTCCTCTGCGCCCTGTGTGGTGTATTTGTCTTGTCCTTGTTGGTAGTTTCTCTGAAATATCTGGTGTGCCCTGGCTGTCTGTTCATGTATGCAGGTAAAATGCAGAGCTGACGGGCAGGTCTGGCCTGAGCAGGTATGTGGATTCCTGGGGCTTATTCCAGCATCACTGGTTGGTGAGCTGGCCTTCTCACTGAAGGGACCCTCCCAGATGTCTGTATTTGGAGTCTTTTCTCTGGGCAACTCCATTTTTCCAAAGACGAATCCTGTAATATCTTTCTGGAAGAGGTGAATAGGGTCTGGAGTAACCTGTTTGCTCAGACTGAGGAGACAGCATGCATGAAGGGGTTCAGGGTGCTCCTGTCACTTCTTTTGTTGTTTTAATTGGAGTATACTTGCTTTACAATGCTGTGTTTCTGCTGTAGGGTGAAGTGAATCAGCCACATGTATACATATATCCCTTCTTCTTTAGATTTCCTTCCCATTTAGGTCACCATAGAGACCTGAGTTCCCTGTGTTATACAGTCAGTTTTCATTAGTTATCTAAATATTTTATATGTAGTTGTGTATATATGTCAATCCCATCCATCCTACCACCACCTGCTTACCCTTTGGTATCCATATGTTTTTTTCTCTGTCTCTATCTCTGATTTGCAAATAAAGATTATCTATGGCTTTTTCTAGATTCCACATACATGTGTTGTGTCTGCTCAGTCACAGCCCTATGGATTATAGCCCGCCAGGCTCTTCTGTCCATGGAATTTTCCAAGCAAAAATACTGGAGTGGATTGCCATTTCTTTCTCCAGGGGATCTTCCTGACCCAGGGATCAAACCTGCACCTTTTGCATCTCCTGCCTTGCCACACAGATTCTTTACCACTGTGCTTCCTAGAAGCATATATACATTAATATACGATATTTTTTTTTTAGGTCCTGTTACTTGGTGTGCAGACTTTCTCTCAGTTATCCCTCCCTGCGATTCCTTGTCCATGGAAGTTCTGAGTTTTGGAGGATTGAAAGGGTCTGTTCTCGTAATCATCCCTTGACCAGGCACCTGTGTTTTACTTCCAATGTTCTTTTAGCTCTGTTATCCCTTGAGCCACTTACAATTTTCTAAAAAGTTGTTGAACTTTTTGTCCACTGTCGTCTCATATATCTTTCTAAAATCCCTTTACTGCCATGTAGGTTTTAGGTGGGAGGAGAAATAGATGTATGTGGTCCTATTTTTAAGTTGCATTTTGAGTACATTAAGTACTGAAGCCTGCACTCATTTCTGCACTCATTTAGATTAATTTCAGCTTATTTTGCTAATGTTTAGTAGAACAAAGTAAAATCTCACTGTTTTCCAGAAAGATAATTATATTTTTCAGTCAGTCCAACTGCCAAAAAAAATTATACCTATTTTTTCAGGCAGTCCAGCTGCCAGGAAAGATTCCCCAGTTGTATTAAAATTTGGAGTTTTGTCTTTGATCAGTGAGTACAGGTCCAGTCTGTGGTAGGTGGTTCCATTGGCAGGATATAGATGAGTGTCCATGCCTGTGGTCTCCAACCTTCTCTTGGCTGCAGAGTGAAGACAGAGCATGGTTAAAAGAATGGAAATGAATATTCACTTCATAACAATGAATGAATATTTCACTTCATAACAACAGCATTCCCTATGAAAGTTAAAAAGCAGGACGGCTTTTATCTTGAATGCCAGGGTCTTTTTTTAAAGCACGTTTGTAAGTTGAGAATCGCATGCAGCTACATATGTGATCCTATTTGTCTCTTCTTGGCTCTTTTTTCCTCACTTGTTGATAGAGCACCTCATTGAAAGCCCCCTGCTGATTTAATTAGCAAATGCCAATTAGAATTACAGCTGGTTGGATTTGGGTACAAGTGTGAAGCAGTTGATCTCTTGAGAATGAAAATGTTTTCCTTTCGTACTCTCTAGAGAAAAACATGCTTATATTCATAGCTGATTTTATAATGCTATGAAAATACATTCTTTGGTAACGTGTGCTATTAAATATGCTTCAATTTAGAATCGTTGTCTTACCTCTCTCTAGTTACTAGGCTTGGCTTGTTATGACTTCTTTCTATCATGTGATTCACGGTCGTGGCAAATTACCCAACCTCTTTGAGTCTGTGTCCTCATCTGTAAAGTGGTGCTAGTGGTGTATACTTTACCTTTTTACACAGTTGCAAAAAACAGATGTGATTATAAATGTAAAGGTGCTCTGACAGCATAAACTGCTATTCAAGTCCACACTATCACCATTCGTGTTGTTACTGTAGTTACTATTTGCTGGCCTGTTACCTTTCCATCCTTCTATAGACACAGTTGTATACTGAAAAGAGCACATTGGCAGCAGAAAATCCTGCCTTCTTCACTTACTAGCAATTTGAACTGGGGAGGTGCTTAATAACTCAGTTCAGTTCAGTCGCTCAGTTGTGTCCGAGTCTTTGCGACCCCATGAATCGCAGCATGCCAGGCCTCCCTGTCCATCACCAACTCCTGGAGTTCACTCAGACTCACGTCCATCGAGTCAGTGATGCCATCCAGCCATCTCATCCTCTGTCGTCTCCTTCTTCTCCTGCCCCCAATCCCTCCCAGCATCAGAGTATTTTCCAATGAGTCAACTCTTCGCATGAGGTGGCCAAAGTACTGGAGTTTCAGCTTTAGCATCATTCCTTCCAAAGAAATCCCAGGGTTGGTCTCCTTCAGAATGGACTGATTGGATCTCCTTGCAGTCCAAGGGACTCTCAAGAGTCTCCTCCAACACCACAGTTCAAAAGCATCAATTCTTTGGCGCTCAGCCTTCTTCACAGTCCAACTCTCACATCCATACATGACCACAGAAAAAACCATAGCCTTGACTAGACGGACCGTAGTCAGCAAAGTAATGTNCTGCGGTCACTCTTCAATGAGGTTCGGGCTCTGTGCTGCAGTCACCCTTCACTGAGGTTCAGGCTGTGTGCAGCAGTTGCCCTGCTCAATGTCCATGATGTGTGCTGCAATCGCCCTGTGCCTCGGTCCAGCCTGTGTTCCGTGGTCGCCCTGTGCCGAAATCCGGGCTGTGTTCCGCTTTCGGCTAGAAATGAGTTACTGGATGTTTGCCGCGGTCGCCCTTCACTGTGTTTCGGGCAGTGTGCCATGGTCTCCCTTTGCCAAGGTCTTGGCCGTGAGCCGTGGTCACCCTGCACCGAGGTCTGGCCTATTTGCTGTGGTCGCCCTGGGCCGAGGTCCGGGCTGTGTTCCATGGTCGGCTAGTGATGAGTTACGGGTTCTGTGCCGTGGGCTCCCTGTACAGATTTCTGGGCTGTGTTCTGTGGTCGCCCTGCGTCGAGGTCCGGGCTGTGTTCCACGGTCGGCTGGCGATGAGTTCCAGGCTGTGTGCTGCAGTTGCCCTTCACTGAGGTTCAGGCTGTGTTCTTTGGTCGCCCTGCGCCGAGATCCGGCCTGTGTGCCGTGGTCGCCCTGTGCCTAAATCCGTGCTGTTTTCTGNCTGGGTATTGTTTTTGCTTTGGCTCCATCCCTTCATTCTTTCTGGAGTTATTTCTCCACTGATCTCCAGTAGCTTGTTGGGCACCTACTGACCTGGGGAGTTCCTCTTTCAGTATCCTATCATTTTGCCTTTTCATACTGTTCATGGGTTTCTCAAGGCAAGAATATTGAAGTGGTTTGCTATTCCCTTCTCCAGTGGACCACATTCTGTCAGACCTCTCCACCATGACTCGCCCGTCTTGTGTTGTCCCGCGGGCATGGCTTGGTTTCATTGAGTTAGACAAGGCTGTGGTCATAGTGTGATTAGATTGACTAGTTTTCTGTTAGTATGGTTTCAGTGTGTCTGCCCTCTGATGCCCTCTTGCTTAATAACTCAGGAATTTTACAATTTTATTTATGTATCGTTGTGCTGGGTCTTCGTTGCTAAACAGGCTTTTCTCCAGTTGTTGCAAGTGAGGGCTACTCTCTAATTCTGGACTAAGGATCAAAGCTGTGTCTCCTGCTTTGGCAGGTGGATTCTTTACCATCTGGGAGCCCCCAGGGAAGCCCTCAATTTTTTCTTTTTCTTAAGAGGGGTTAATTATACCAAGACTGTGGTGAGGCTCATGAAGATGCTTTAGAGCTCTACAAAGAAAGCTGTAAATCTAAGGGATTATTTTTGTGATTATTTCCTGATAGATTTTCTACTTGATCCTTGTAATATTGCAGAAAAAGGAGAAGAGCTGAGTGTTAAAAGTCTTTTTGTAATTAAAAAAAAATATGCTGTTGGTTACCTTTATTTAGGAGATCTTAATGTCAGTGAGAATTGTGCTGGGGAATAGTGTGGAATGAATGAGTGATGAGTGATCCAGGACTTGGCAGGCATCAAACTGAGACCCTGAAGATAGACCAAAAGGGCTTTAGCCACGCTCACTCCTTTAAAAAGTAAATATATGAAATCCCCAGATGGATCCCAAAGCCATCAGCATTAGTGGGATGGGAATTCCAGTACCTTCATCACAAGCTATTCTTGGCCCATTTAGAATACAGGCCATTCTCTTGTACCCTCCTTATTGCTTTGACTAGAATCAATCTAGTTTTCTTTAGTATCTAACATTTCTCTATGTGTTTTATGTTTTTAGAAAACCACATGTACTTATTTGAAGGTAAAGATTATTCTAAGGAACCTAGTAAAGAAGACAGAGAATCATTTGAGCAACTGGTCAATCTTCAGAAAACCCTTTTGGAGAAGACTAGTCAAGAGGGCCGGTTACTCCGAAATAAAGGCAGTGTAAGAACTGTTAATTTATGTGAAGATAAATTCTTCCAAAGTTTCAATAAAAATGAACAGAAAGTGATGCTGAGAATGATTTGTTAAGAAATAAGAATATAACTATTTGTTGAAAAAAAGTATAAGAAGATGGCATAAAAATAATAACAAGGAGGTTATATTGTAGCATTTAATGCAAGTGATAGTAAGCCACCCTTGAAGGGATCACTATCTTACATCAAAATACCATACCCTGCTGCTGACAGTCGTGACCTATTCCATTAAGGATGGATGGCAATCATAAATGATGTCTGTAATGTCCATAGCATTTCGCAGTTAGTCTGTATACATTAAATACTAGTTATTGTTAAGGTGATCATGATGTTGGAATATTGTGTTTAAGACTGAATGATAAAATACATTAAGGAATATTTCCATTAAAATTAGTTAAACCTAAAATAGCATCCTTTCAGTTAAAAAACAAGTTATTTTCTGAAATATCTTCCTAATAAAATTAATCAAAATGACATATTGCTATACTGACATGCCAGTGCTTTGGTTGAGTTTAGAGCATAGTATCCTGGTTACCATGCCTACCCGATGTGTAAACTGAAAGTATCTTGCCAGCACTTCCCACCACCCATGGTGAAATATTGTGAAATATTGAGCACATTGCTCAATGTGATGAATGAGACTCATGAAGGAACAGGTAGACCCCAGTACCCCTGGTTATGGAGCTTGTTCTTCCTACAGGTTCCCTTCCCAGGCCTTGTGGAGGGGTCTACCAAAAGGAAGCGAATTTTGAGCCCAGAAGAACTGGAGGACAGAAGGAAGAGACGAGAAGAAGCAGCGGCCAAGAGAAAGAGACTGTTAGAGGAGAAGAGGAAGAAGAAGGAAGAAGCAGAACATAAGAAAAAGTACGTGGATGTTATTTGATGGTCTTATTAATAAAGCTGAGGGTCACAGTTGGTAAAGGGATCACTCTTACATAGTGAGCCCACAGTCAAACATCACTTTGAAACTGCAGAAAGTGTCTGTAATGCTGGTAGTTCCCACTGGTAATAGAATACTTTTATAAAGATTAAACTTTCACCTTAGCAGTCCATCTACTTAAGAGAACAGTCCTAAGTGCCTCAGGCAGAGAAGATGCGTTCAGCTGAAGCGAGAACAGTTTAGGACTTGATTGCAGCTGTCTGACAAGAGTAGTTTACTTGAACAGCCCCTTTTAGTCACATGTTCTTAAAAACAGTGACATCTGGTGGCTGCTCATTTTTGAAGTGTAGTCAGGAAGCAGTTAGGCTAATCAGTAAGGCTTTTTGTTTATTTACAAACAGGCAGAAAAGGACAGGGTGAGTTTCTAATTGCATCTCCGCTTGGCACTCAACCGTTTGTGAATCACGGCCCAGGGTGTGCTTTGAGGGAAATGGTGATAGGCCCAGTTAATTCCTCTCCCCTCTGGTTTCTCGAAGGATGGCCTGGTGGGAGTCCAACAATTACCAGTCCTTCTGCCTGCCTTCCGAGGAGAGCGAACCAGAGGACGGGGAAGATGAGAGCTCTGCCCAACTGGAGTATGAGGACCCAGACTCAACCTCCATCAGATATGTAAGCGGTGATGTCACCCACCCCCAGGCTGGGGCGGAGGATGCTGTCATTGTGCACTGCGTAGGTAGGTAGAGGTGGGGGCCTCAATCCTTAGGTGCCAAGAACTGGGGCAGACAAGGCAGAGCCCTGTCTTAGGGGTGATTACTGGGCTTAGGGCAGCCTTGTGTGGTCAAAAAGAGTGTGAACTTTAGAACCAGGAGACCAGGGTTGCTTAACCAGCAAAGAGGAAAGGTAAGAGTCAAATCCAACTTCTCCGGGCCTCAATTCCCTTATCTGTGTAATGGGATAATATCTGCCTTGTTCCCTGCCCACACTTTTTACGAGAGTACACAGAGGCTACATCTATAAGCCAAATAAAACCTTTGAGAAAAAGCGAAACTCCAAACATGTTGTTCCCTCATGAGCTTTGCACTTTTTTTTTCCAGGCAAGTTCCTCTTCCTGGGATGCTCTTTCCCTACTTAGCCACATCAAGCATTGTTCAGATGCCTGCATCTCAGCGAGAGGTCTCCCCTGACTTCCCATACCCCATACTCACCCCTGTTTTTCTCTATTCACTTTCTTACCTTATTTTACTTGATGACACATCACCACGTGACATATTATGTATGTATTTGCTTGTTTGTTTCATTGAATGAACAAACGATGAAACAAGCAGATATATACATAATATATCATGTGGTGTTTCATTGAACTGGGCTTCCCTGATGGCCCAGACTTGGGTTCAATCCCTGGGTCAGGAAGATCCCCTGGAATAGAAAATAGCAACCCATTCTAGTATTCTTGCCTGAAGAATTACATGGACAGAGGATCCTGATGGGCTACAGTCCAAGAGACTGCAAAGAGTTGGACACGACTGAGTGACTAACACTTCCGTTTTCATGCTTTCATTGAACTAGAAAATAAACTTTATGAAAACAGAGATTTCCCCCCCTCCCTCGACTGGTGTAACCCTAGAGCATAAAAGAGTTCTTGACATGTAATACTGACAAATATTTATAGTATGATCGAATGAGTGACAATACAGAGTATTAACCAGCTGTGTTAGTACCAGCTTGAGTAAGTCATTTAACCTTTCCACTTCTTCCCTATGAAATGGGAGTTGTAAGCTGTTGTATTATCAATGCTTCAACTCTTTCTGGTTTTACATCTACTGTACATCCTTCCTTAGCCATCTTCCAGGAATTACAGAAGGACTACAGAGCTTCTGCTCTTTCAGAAGACTGATTCTTTTGATGCTTTTCTGTTACGATGGCCAAGTATATTCCAGAAAACCTAAACGTACTTGGCATGTCCAGTGTGTATATGCTTGGAGATTAGATAGTCGTTTCTGCTGTGAATGAGAAAGACCCGAAAGGCTAACTTCGGCTCCAGAGGAAGAATCATCAGAGGAGAAAGCGTCCATTGAGTCATATTAGTGCCACCATGCAGGACATCCATGCCTTGGGGGCCAAAGCCGTTTTCTGAGTGTCGCATTTCAGGCGTCACATGCTCAAGAGGACGAAAAGGAAGAGGAGCAGGAGGAGGTGTGGGGTGAGGGAACTCGCCAGCTGAGTGGAGGCCAGGGGAATTGGGGACAATGAATTGGGGTTCGTGGGGGCATGATCTCCATAAACAAGGTGCCAGCAGAGCCCNCCTCCTATAGAAGAAAATCTTCTCTTTCTCCTATCAGATGACTCTGGCCGCTGGGGCAGAGGTGGTTTATTCACAGCTCTGGAAACAAGATCTGCTGAGCCAAGAAAAAGATATGAGTTGGCTGGAAAAATGAAAGGTAAGGAGCAAAGCAGACAGAAGGGTTAAGGATGGAATAAGAGGGAGAGGACATTAGATGCATTAAAAAGCACTAGATGAGGAGTCAGAAGAGCTAGTTGGAGCCTGAATTCTGTCATTAGTTAAAGCTAGTTGATACGTGACTTTGAGGCAATCTCTTCCCCCTCCCTGTACCTGTCTTCTCATTTGTAATTTGAAAATATACTTTTTCCATCCACCTCATGGGACTATAATGAGGATAATGAATGTGTAAGTATTTTGATAAATGTCAATCCCTACATGCATGTTGAAGTATTGGCTTGAAGTTCATTTCATTGTTTACCCAGTTCACTCTATCTTCTTGAGGGAATATCTCCTGGAAATGTCAGACACCTGTGGGAGAGAAAGCAGACATACCATTGAAGGGCTAACAGGAGCTGGGTGCTGAGAGGAAGGAGGTTGTATTATGAAGTTAGCACAGACTGGGGTGTAACACTCCCCGGAGATAGAAGCAGAACTGTCTGGGGAAACTTGAAGGCTGAATGGTGTTCTCTTGTCAGAGAGAAGGGGCTGGGCACCTCCTTTTATGTGTGGAAATCACAAAGTGGCAAGAGGAGTAAAATGATTATTGTGATTATTTCCTGTAGAAGTTGAGAGGTTAAAGGATCTTGTCCAATAGAGAAGAGCTCTTCAGATTTCTTCGAGATTGCTTTTTCTGCTCACTTCTCTAACGTAGAAAGGGATGTAAGTAAGGACTTACGAGTGAATAGTCTTTCTACTAAAACACATTACAGGGTTTAATATGTGTTGCCACGATTAACTCAATCTAGATACTGACTGGGCAGTTTGAAAAGGAGAGAATTCAGGGGAGGCTGGAGCTAGAGATACAGACTGAGAAGTCTCTTATTTGGATCCTTGTTTAAAACCCTGAAGGAGAGAGGATGGAGAAATGGGAGGGCAGAGAACACACCTCCATTTAGGAGAAGGAAGAAGGAATTGTCAGAAAAATAAGAGAACCTTGACAGTGTAGTGTTTTGGGGTACAAGGGAGGAGAGGTGTCAAGAAGTGGTCTGGAGTGTCAGACACTGAAGTGAGGATGAGCACTGGGAAAAGGCCACTGGATTTGCCCCCCAAGGGCAGTCACATCACCCTGGAGCATTTTGAAGAAAGTGTGAAAAATAAAACCTGGTGGCACAGAGTTAAGGTGTAAATGGTCACTAAGGAAACAGATAGGAGTGTGTACTCTTTTCTGAAGGAGAACTGAACTAGGGTAGAGCAGGGTAGATGGAATGTGGGCTTGAAGGAAGTTGTGAAAGTTATCTTGGGCCTGGAAGGATGGGTTGAGATTAAATAGGTGGAGAGAAAGGGTCCATAACCATATCTCATTCTTCTTTGTATCTCCTGTAACCCCACCAGTCCCAGTATGGGGTATTGAATGACCCAGGTAGTTATACAGTGAATGTTTTAGGGGAATGGTGTGTAGGCTAGACAGAATAGAGTAGAAAGTTTAGGCTGAGGAATAAAGTTAGGTTTTAAAGAAGAGAAGTTTGGGCCGCATTATAGAAGATTGCACATGACTTATGACTTGTCCAGGGAGATGGCATTCTAAGGCAGGACCTTACCCAGTGCCTAGACATGGGAGATTTGGGTAGAAGAATGACATAGCAGAGCAAATACTGGGTTGGCCAAAAAGTTTGTTCAGGTTTGTCTACACTACCATATGGGAAAACCTGAACGAAGTTTTTGGCCAGTCCACTATTTTAGAATGACTTTAAAAGATTGGGGTATGCAGGATGGATTGAGAGGACAAAAGGTTCAAACTGAAATATGCGAGGCCTATTTCACATTAGAGAATTAACACATTTCTCTAGAGAATTTGATTTGGATGAGATAGGAAAATATATAAACACAAATATGTACAGTAGAATATAGTATTTGAATAATTTAAAACAAACATCAGACTCTTCTAAAGAAAAGTTCATAGTGACTCACCCCCTCCCAGCCCAGATACTTCTGGGTTTTGCATTCACTCTCCAGTGCCTACAGGAATACTCTGTAGGCAGTGTTTGAGGAGCATTGAAGTAGAAAAGCATAAAAACTCAGGAGTGAAGGGGGTGACATGGTAGCGAAAGACATTCCTCCTTTTAATCCCTCTTTTTACCCCATGGATTAGATATCCCCACCTGAACAAAAGTGCCTTGGTGGGTCTTTTAGAAGACCCAAGAGGAGTTTCACCCACCACTGTAACTGGTAAGACACAGATAAATCTCCATACAGGCAAGAACCAGCAGTGTGAAACTGCCTAGACCCCTCTCACTGCAGTAGGGCAAAAAACAGGTGAGTGTTGACCTTGCAGGTACTCACATGTGGAACTTGCCGAAGTCCATCCTTCCTGAAGGGAGATCTGGCACATCATTGGAGAAAAGAGAAAAAACATGAGTTTGTTTGCAGCATAGGTGGTAAGGGAAATTTTCCCAGCACCAACCCTGGCCCGCCAAGGAAAACACTGCGAGGGGCTGATTTATCTGGCAGCTACCATCACCAGGTGGATCGCAGCTGGAAAAACCTGTTTCTCTCTGCCAGCATCTGGAGTACTAAGGTGGTAGCTCCCCACCTGGGTGGGAAAGGATACTGGGAAAGAGGCAGATAAAAATTTCAAATGGTGTCAAAGGCACGTGCTCAGTAGAAAGTTCACGCAGGAGTACCTGAAAACTTCCCTGCAGGTGTGTGGCAATCCCAACACGCTAAGTGTTAAACCCACACCTTCCCTCAGCTCTACTGCCAGCTCCCTGTGCAGGCTCCCTGGTGTATCCATGAAAGTGAACTCTGGTAGACCAGGATCCTACTCAAAACAGGTCAAGTTCCACAAGCAAGAAAGAAACCAGACTTGAGCTATAGCTGCACCTTCTGGGGAAAAAGGTATCCAGCCAGCCTGGAAAATTGTAAAAATCAGAGAATACACACAAGCTTAAAATTTGGCCACAAGACAGAGCAAGAAGAGTGGAACACAAACATAGGAGACAAACTGAGCTACTGCCCGTCCTCTATGACGCACCCTGTCTGCTGCTGAAGGTAATGAGCACCGAGTTAAGGAGATGCCTGCTACTTCACATGCAAAAGCACCAGTGCGTAAGTACCAGGAATATGAAATCAGGAAATATGGCATCACAGGAAGAAGATGACAGTTCTCCAGCAGCCATGCTCAAAGGCACAGAATATTGTGATCTAACTGACAAAGAATTCAGAATAGCAGTTATGAAGAAACTCAGTGAATTACAAAAAGACTCAAAAAGGCAACTCAATAGAATCAGGAATAAAATATGTTAACATAGTGACTTCTTTTCAGAGATTGAAATTTTAAAAACCCAAACAAATTGTAGAGCTGAAGAAGTCAGTGGTTGAGATGAAGACTGCAGTAGAGAACAAGGTAGCCTTCTCAGGTAGTGCAGTGGTAAAGAATCCACCTGCTAGTGCAGAAGATGCAAGAGACGTGGGTTCAGTCCCTGGGTTGGGAAGATTCTCTGGAGTAGGAAATGGCAATCCGTTCTAGTATTCTTGCATGGAAAATCCCATGGACTGAGGAGCCTGGTGGGCTAATGTCCATGGGGTCACAGAGTTGGCCATGACTGAGCATGCATGCATAGCAGGGGAAACCATATGGAAGAAAGAATAAGTGACTAGTGGGAGACAGGAATTTTGAAATAACAAATTTAAAGAGTGAAGTAAGCCTGCGTAAGCTATGAGACTGAATCAAGAAACCACAAATCAGAATAATTACACTTCTAGAAGGACAATGGGAAAAAGAGGTTAAGAAATAGTAGCTGAGAACCTTCCCAACCTGGGGAAAGACAAAACATACATGTCCATGAAGCTAATAGGTCACCCTGTTATCGCAATGGTAAAAGACCTTCTCCAAGACTTTCAATGATAAAAAAATCTTAAAGGAAGCTAGGGAAAAAAAGAATATAATGTGCAAAGGAACCCTTATTTGATTATCAGCAGATTTCTTAGCAGAAACAGGTCCTGGGAGTAGAATAACATTTGAAGTGTTGAAAGATCAAAATTGCCAACCAAGAATACTTTATACAGCAAAGTTATCTTTCAGCTATGAAGGAGAAATAAAGGCTTTCCCAGCAAACAAAAGCTGAGGGAGTTCACTACCACTAGACTTGCCTTGCATGAAATGCTGAAAGGAGTTCTTCAAGCCAAAATGAAAAGGCATTAATCAGTGATATGAGCACATGTTAAAGTATACAACACACTAGTAAAGGTAAAATATGTACAGTAAGGTTTAGAAAACCAACTTGGTGTTAAGATGGTGTGTGAACCACTCACCTATAATATAAAGCTTAAAGGAAAATAGTAAAAGTAACTACAGCTACTATAAATTGCTAATGAATACACAACATACAAAGAGGTAAATTGTGACATGCATAATATAAAAGGGAGGAGTGAAAGGGTGGAACTTTTACAGGCAATTGGATATAAGCTGCTGTCCTCCTAAAATACACTCTTCTATCTATAAAATGTTTCATGTAAAGCCCCATATTAACCACAAAGTAAAAACCTAGATCAGATCCACAAAAGACAAAAGGGAACCAGAGCATACCACTGTAGAAAATAATCAGTTTACAAAGGTAGGCAGAAACAGAGGGAAAAAGAAACAGTGGAATTACAAAACAACTGGAACGCACACAGTGGCATTAGTAAGTCCTTATATATAATTTAAATGTAAATTGATTGAATTCATCAGTCAAAAGGCACAGAGTGTCTAGATGGATAAAAAACAAGACCCAATTATATATCTCAAAAGTGAAGAGATGGAAAAACATATTCCATGCAAGTAGAAACCAAAAGAAAGCAGAAGTAATTAAATTTGTATTGCATGAAATAGACTCGAAGCCAAAAATGGTAATGAGACAAAGGAGGTCACTATATAATGATAAAGGGATCAATTCATCAAGAAGTTGTAACAAGTGTAAATATATATGCACCCAGCATTGGTGCACCTAAATATATTAAGCAAATATTAATACATATGAGGGGAGAAGTAGACAATACAGCAATAATAGGGGACTTCAGTACCCCACTGTCAGCAATACATAAATCATCCAGACAGAAAATGAACAAGGAAATGATAGCTTGAACCAAACAGTAGACCAAATGGACCTAACAAGTATCTATAGAATAGTCTATCCAACAGCAGCAGAATATAAATTCTTTTAAATACACATGGAACATTTTCAAGAATAGATCATATGATAGGGCAAAAAACAGGTCTTAGCAAAATAAGATAATTGAAATCATACCAAGTAATCTTTTTTGCTCACAATGGTATGAAATTAGAAATAAAGTGAGGAAAACTGGAAAATCTGTAAGATGTGGAAACTAAACAGTATACTCCGGAACAAACCGAAAGGGAAAGCAAAGAATATCTCAAAAAAAATATGGAAACACAACATCCCAAAACCTATGGGGCCCTGCAAAAACAGTTCTAAGAGGGAGGCTTACAGCAATAAATGCCAATATTAAGAAATTAGAAAGATCACAAATAATCAACCTAACTTTAGCCCTCAAGGAAATAGAAAAGAGGAACAAATTAAGCCCAAAGTTAGCAGAAGGAAGGAAATCAAGTTCAGAGGAGAAATAAATAGAGACAGAAAAAAAACAATAGAAAAGATTGATGGAACTAAGAGGTTTTCAAAAAGATAAACAAAATTGATAAATCTTTAGTGAGAATAAAAAAGAGACCCAAATAAAACCAGAAAAGAAATTATAACTGACCCTACAGAAATACATAGAACCATAAGAGACTATTATGGATAATTGTACACCAACAAACTAGATAACCTGGAAGAAATGGATAAGTTTATAGAATCTACAAACTGTCAAGACTGAGCCAGTAAGAACTAGAGAATCTGAACAGACCAGTGATGAGCAAAGAGGTTGACTCAGTAATTAAAAACTTCCCAACACAGGAAACCTTAGGACCAGATGGCTTCACTGGCAGATTGTACCAAATATTTCAAGAATTAATGTCAGTCCTTCTCAAACTCCTCTAAAAAATTGAAGAGGAGGGAACTTTTCCAAACTCATTCTACAAGGCCAGTTTCACCCTGGTATCAAAGCCAGATGACACTACAAGAAAACAATAGACCAATATCTTTGATAACTTCAATGCAAAAATTCTCAACAAAATATTAGCAGGAACTTATTAAATTCAGAAACTTATTAAAAGGATTATACACATGGAATTATCCCTAGGATGTAGGAATGTTTCAACATATACAAATCAATGTAGGGATTGTTCAACATATACAAATCAATAAATGTTATATATCACATTAATAGAATGAAAGATAAAAGTGATCCTCTTAATAGATGTAGAGACAGCATCTGACAGAGTACAAATTCGTGATGACATACCTTCTGCAGACTGGTTACGGAAGGAACATACCTCAGTATGTTTTTTGTTTCATTGCTCACTTGCTAAGTTGTGTCCTGGGGCCCACCAGGCTCCTCTTCCACGAGATTCTCCAGGCAAGAATACTGGAGTGGGTTGCCATTTCCTTCTCTAGGGGATCTTCCTGACCCAGGGATCAAACCCCAGTCTCCCGTGCATCTTCTGCATTGCAGGCAGATTCTTTTACCACTGAGCCAAAAGCTGTATACAACAAGCCCACAGTATGCATTATATTCACATAACTGAAAGCTTTTCCTCTAATATCAGGAACAAGACAGGGCACCACTGTTACCTCTACCAGAGTAGCTTTGGAAAAGGCACAGCATAGGGACGATTCAGAGTAGCCCTTCCTCAAGGGTTTCATTCTGTAGTGAACTTTATGTTCTTTCTGTTGCTGCTTCTTGTTTTACCTCAGATTTGAGTTTGGGAGGTGTCCTTTTATTTCCAATTGACGATAAAGAGTCAAGAAATGAAGGGCAAGATTTGGTAAGTGAAAAAAACCACATCAATTTATTGGAGCTAAACTTTGACTCCCATCACCTCCTCCGGAAACTGCCCCTGCTCCCACTCAGTAAATGATTGTTCCTCCTAGCTGGCCTTGATTGTGGCCCAGCACCGAGATCGCAACAATGTCCTGTCTGGCATTAAGATGGCAGCCCTAGAAGAGGCCCTGAAGAAGATATTTTTAGCAGCAAAGAAAAGAAAAGGTAAGTCCTTCCACTTGTGCTCAGGAATAGATTAATTTGTTTCCAAACGTAGGATGTGATTTTTAAAGGGAGATGAGAAATGCCAAGATCCCATTCAATATGTGTGGTGAAGGGAAGCCCCAGTATGAGAGGCCACACAAGTAACACTCTCCTCATCTTGTATTCTCAAAGCCCTTTTCCTTTCTTGATCACTTCTGTATCCTTTGTCTGTGGACCACCTGCATCCTCTGGGTATTTGTATCATGATTTTACAGATAAGGAAGCAGATGACCAGAGATGAGGTAAACTGGCCACACGCTGTTGGGAAATGCTTTTTATCCTGTCCCCTCTTAGAGAGTCACAGTCTACATTAGCAGACAGTTCTCTGCCAGAAGACCTGAGTTTAATTTTATTTCCAAACCCAGCATGTCTTAGAGTTTATCAAACTGATTGACTTGTTAAAGAATCTTTGCTCTTTAAATTACATCTCAATCATCAATCATATTCAATTCCCATTGTACCTACTTATTACCAAACCCTGCATGTAGGTCCTCATGTTCTATAGAATTAGTTTTCCCATGTTACAGTCACTCCTCATATAATAATCATATGCTTTGAGTGGCACTCACCAAAATTATATGCATTTTGTTCATTGGAAACAACAAAGTGACTCAGAATACATTATCATCTCCTATGTATATCTTATACACATTAGTCAATTCGATGAATGAAGACATCATGAACTTTTTTTTTTTTAACAGCAAGTGTCCATCTTCCACGCATTGGACATGCCACGAAAGGTTTTAACTGGTATGGTACTGAGCGACTTATTCGGAAACACTTGGCCTCAAGAGGCATCCCAACTTACATGTATCCTTTTACTATCGTAATGGTGCGCACTTTCAGCTCAGAAGGGGACAACGTCTTGCATTTTTCTGGTGTCATTTTTTAATCCAAGGCCAAGTCCTTTTCTGCCATGTTTTTCACTCCACCCCCACTTCAATGAGAAAAAACTAAGAAGCATTTTCTACCGTGTATATATCCAAGGAGATAAACACACCCCAGCATTTCTACATGCCAACAGCTGAAAGATACATGAAGAGGGGAATTAATTTAACAATTGCCATTTGCTCTCATGTTGAATCTGTTTCACATTACTTCTCTGGAGATCCTTCAGGCCCACAGACCAAGGCCTAGTTCTAAGAACTTCACTCTGTTCACTAAAATAAGCAAGCAAACAAGTGACCTATTTTATTTCTGAACCAATTCAGTGTATTGTTAAGCAGTGTGAAATTCATTTTGACCATGAGGGTATAACCTAGTTTTACTAGACTAGTATTTTCTTCCAGTGATCTGCTTGCTGTAAGTTAGCATTGTTTGAACCACAATACCGAGTCCAGAATTATTAGAAGCTGAATTTATCAAGTGCTATAATTATACAGAAACTTCCTTTTAATTACTGAAATTAATTCACTTGGTGGGGGTTTATTTAAATCACTATAAAAACTTAGCAGAGAAGTTAGGTTTTATACATTTGCACAATTCGGACAGTATCAGAAGTGTTTCAGTATATCATCATAATTCTACAGTAGTAAATACTAACAGTATTGAAAAGATTTATTATATGGTAAAGGGAAATTAAAGCATATGCCTCTGGAGTGATTATTTCAGTAATTACTAAAGAACTAAAGTTTTAATAGAGTCGATTTTAAAGTGATGAAAAATATTCCTTGACCGTCCTATTCAGCTACTATTTTCCTAGAAGCAAGGCTGCCATCCTTCATCTACAGGCCTCATCTTCATCCTCAGGGCAGCTAGTGTCTTAACAATCAGCTTAGCATCAGATCTAGCCTTCAGCAACCAGCTGAAAAAGCCGAGGGAAAAAAAAGCTAGTTGATCAAAGCCACTGTAATAGAGTATTTCGACAAGGAATCAGGATCTGGTGGGCCTCTGAGAGACTCTGTTTTCTGAATTCTACTTTTGTTCTCCTGAATGTGTTACTGATGTGTAATACAGTTATGCAAAAGTTATTTGGGAAAATCCTTTGGCAGTTTGCCAGTGCCCCAGTATACATAGCTATTTGTATAATAATAAATACCCTTTCTCTCTCTAAAGGTTTCTTTGCTTGCTTTCCCCTTAATCTAGTTTTCTTCCTCTCAGACTGATTTCTTTATGGTGAGAAAGGAAAGGAGAGAGGAGAAAGGAGAAAGGAAATAAAACAGGTTGGCTCTGGGGGAAGGAAATGCCTTCAGTTAGTTCATGTCTTGGAAAGACAGGTCTCTAGGGGAAAGACTGAGAAGAGAGATTGCTGATCCAGACAGCCAGAGTCCCTCCTGCCTTCTGTTCATACAGTTCAGCATTCAGATCCAGAGGAACACATGTGGCTTCAGAGAAACCAAGAATCACCTTTCCCCCTCGCATTAAATTCAGTTCAGCTTCAAGAAATGAGGGGATTGTGAGGACTTCCCTAGTGGTCCACTGGCTAAGACGCTGCGCTCCCAATGCAGAGGGCTTGGGTTCAATCCCTGTCAGAGAACCAGGTCCCACGTGCTACAACTAAGAGTTGGTATGCCACAATGTAGATGGAAGATCCCATGTGCCTCAACTAAGACTTGGCACAAACAAATTTTAAAAAAATAAAAAGAAGGAAATTGTGGAAGTGGCACAAAACTGACAGCAAATGTCAGACTGGGGAGGGCAGAGGGATGAGAACCACCAAAGGAGTTGTAGGAGGAGATACCATAGAAGCTGTGACTTTTCACGTTTTTGTACATGAAGTCTCAGCCTTGGCCGGCTGTCCTCAACTGACCTGCTTTCTGCTGCTTTGAGGCCCTTAATACCTAGAGAAGCCTCAGGCCTGGGCCCTTGATTCAGGGAACCTTGGGGGGGCTCAGAGCTGGGGCCATGACCTTCTAAGGAAAGCAGTGCTGATAGCATCTGGGGTGTACTGTTCTATTTGACTTCCTCCCTGCCGCCTTCACCCATCAACAATTTAGAATCTGTGTTGAAGACCAATTTAGTTGAAGACTAACTTCATGATTCCTGAACTTCTTTATTTTAATTGGAGGCTAATTACTTTACAGTATTGTGGTGGTTTTTGCCATACATTCACATGAATTGGCCATGGGTGTACATGTGTTCCCCATCCCGACCCTCCCTCCCACCTCAGGCCCATCCCATCCCTCAGGGTCATCCCAGTGCACCAGCAGTAAGCACTCTGTCTCATGCATCGAACCTAGACTGGCGATCTATTTCACATATGATAATATACGTGTTTCAATGCTATTCTCTCAGATCATCCCACCCTCACCTTCTCCCACAGAGTCCAAAGTCTGTTCTTTACATCTATATCTCTTTTGCTGTCTCACAATTAGGGTCATTGTTACCATCTTTCTAAAGTCTATATATATACATTAATATACTGTATTGGTGTTTTTCTTTCTGACTTACTTTGCTCTGTATAATAGGCTCCAGTTTTATCCACCTCATTAGAACTGATTCCAGTGCATTCTTTTTAATAGCTGAGTAATATTCCATTCTGTATGTGTACCACAGCTTTCTTATCCATTTGTCTGCCGATGAACATTTAGTTTGCTTCCATGTCCTGGCTATTGTAAACAGTGATGCGAAGAAGATGAGGATACACATGTCTCTTTCAATTCTGGTTTCCTCGGTGTGTATGCCCAGCAGTGGGATTGCTAGGTCATATGGCATGGCGTGCTGTGATTCATGGGGTTGCAAAGAGTCAGACATGACTGAGCGACTGAACTGAACTGATGGCAGTCCTAGTTTTAGTTTTTTAAGGAATCTTCACACTGTTCTCCATAGTGGCTGTACTAGTTTGCATTCCCACNTGGCGTGCTGTGATTCATGGGGTTGCAAAGAGTCAGACATGACTGAGCGACTGAACTGAACTGATGGCAGTCCTAGTTTTAGTTTTTTAAGGAATCTTCACACTGTTCTCCATAGTGGCTGTACTAGTTTGCATTCCCACAAACAGCGTAAGAAGGTTCCTTTTTCTCCACACCCTCTCCAGTATTGTTTTTAGACTTTTTGATAGCAGCCATTCTGACTGGCGTGAGATGGTACCTCATTGTGGTTTTGATTTGCATTTTTTCTGATAATGAGTGATGTTGACCATCTTTTCATGTGTTTGTTAGCCATCTGTATGTCTTCTTTAGAGAACTGTCTGTTTAGTTCTTTGACCTATTTTTTGATTGGGTCTCTTATTTTTTTGGAATTGAGCTGCAGGAGTTGCTTGTATCTTTTTCAGATTAATTCTTTGTCAGTTTCTTCATTTGCTGTTATTTTCTCCCATCCTGAAGGCTCTCTTTTTATCTTGTTTATAGTTTCCTTCATTGTGAAAAAGCTTTTAATTTTTATTAGGTCCCATTTGTTTATTTTTGCTTTTATTTCCATTACTCTGGGAGATGGGTCATAGAGGATCCTGCTGTGATTTATGTTGGAGAGTGTTTTGCCTATTTTTTCCTTTAGGAGTTTTATAGTTTCTGGTCTTATATTTAGGTCTTTAATCCATTTTGAGTTTATTTNGTCTTGTTTTTGTATCCATTCAGCCAGTCTTTGTCATTTGGTTGGGGCATTCAACCCATTTACATTTAAGGTAATTATTGACAAGTATGATCCCCTTGCCATTTACTTTGTTGTTTTGGGTTCGAGTTTATACACCCTTTCTGTATTTCCTGTCTAGATAAGATCCTTTAGCATTTGTTGAAGAGCTGGTTTGATGGTGCTTTTGTTGTCTGAAAAGCTTTTGATTTCTCCTTCATATCTGAATGAGATCCTTGCTGGGTACAGTAATCTGGGTTGTAGGTTTTTCCTCTTTCATCTCTTTAAGTATGTCCTGCCATTCCCTTCTGTCCTAAAGAGTTTCTATTGAAAGATCAGCTGTTACCCTTATGAGGATCTGTTTGTGAGTTATTTGTTGTTTTTCCTTTGCTACTTTTAATATTTGTTCTTTGTGTTTGATCTTTGTTAATTTGATTAATATGTGTCTTGGGTGTTTCGCCTTGCGTTTATCCTGTTTGGGACTCTCTGAGTTTCTTGGACTTAGGTGGCTATTTCCTTCCCCATTTTAGGGAAGTTTTCAACTATTATCTCTTAAGTATTTTCTCATGGCCTTTCTTTTGTTTTCTTTTTTGGGGCCTCCTATGATTTGAACGTTGGGGCATTTCACACTGTCCCAGAGGTCTCTGAGGTTGTTCTCATTTCTTTTGATTCTTTTTTCCTCCCTACATTTATTTCCACTATTCTATCTTTCACCTCACTTATCCTGTCTTCTGCCTCAGTTATTCTACTGTTGGTTCCCTCCAGAGTGCTTTTGATCTCAGTTATTGCATTATTCATTATTGACTGACTCAATTGATTTCTTCTATGTCCTTGTTAAATTTTTCTTGCATCTTCTCAATCCTTGTCCTCAGACGATTTATCTCCATTTTGTTTTCAAGATTTTAGATCATTTTTACTATCATTATTCTGAATTCTTTTTCAGGTAGACTCCCTATCGCCTCCTCTTTGGTTTGGTTTAGCTGGCTTCTATCGTGTTCCTTTACCTGCTGAATACTCTCTGCCATTTCATCTTGTTTAGGTTGCTGTGTTTGGGGTGGCCTTTCAGTATGCTGGTAGTTTGTGGCTCCTCTTTCTTGTGGAGGTTCCTCCCTGTGGGTGGGGTTGGACGAGTGGCTTGTCAAGGTTTCCTGGTTAGGGAAGCTTGCATCGGTGTTCTGGTAGGTGGAGCTGCATCTCTTCTCTCTGGAGTGCAATGAAGTGTCCAGTAGTGAGTTTTGAGGTGTCTGTCGGTTTGGTGTGACTGTTGGCCACCTTTATTTTTGTGCTCAGGGTTATGTTACTGCATTGTTGNGGTGTTCTGGTAGGTGGAGCTGCATCTCTTCTCTCTGGAGTGCAATGAAGTGTCCAGTAGTGAGTTTTGAGGTGTCTGTCGGTTTGGTGTGACTGTTGGCCACCTTTATTTTTGTGCTCAGGGTTATGTTACTGCATTGTTGCAGAATTAGCTTGGTATGTCTTGCTCTGAAACTTGTTGGCTCTTGGGTGGAGCTTGTTTTCAGTGTAGGTATGGAGGCTTTTGGATGAGCTCTTGGTTAATGTTCCCTGGAGTCAGGAGTTTTCTGGTGTTCTCAGGTTTTGGATTTAAGCCTTAGGCCTCTGGCTTTCAGTCTTATGCTTACAGTAGCCTCAAGACTTCTCCATCCATACAGCACCAATGATAAAACATCTAGGTTAATGGTGAGAAGAGTCTCCACAGTGAAGGACAGCCAGAGAAGTTCACAGAGTTATATGGAGAAGAGAAGAGGGATGAGGGAGTNTTATGCTTACAGTAGCCTCAAGACTTCTCCATCCATACAGCACCAATGATAAAACATCTAGGTTAATGGTGAGAAGAGTCTCCACAGTGAAGGACAGCCAGAGAAGTTCACAGAGTTATATGGAGAAGAGAAGAGGGATGAGGGAGTTGGAGGTGACCAGGAGGAGAAGAGGGGGAATCAAAAAGTGAGAGAACAATCTAGCCAGTAATCAAATCCCTATGTGCTCTCCACAGTCTGGAACACTCAGAGAGGTTCTCAGAGTTCCATAAAGAAGAGGGAGGAAGGAGATAGAGGTGACCAGGAGAAGAGGGGAAATCGAAAGGGGAGAGAGCAATCTAGCCAGTAATCAATTCCCTATTTGCTTTCCACAGTCTGGAACACTCAGATTCACAGAGTTCCATAGAGAAGAGAAGAGAGAAGAAGGTGATAGAGGTGACCAGGAGGTGAGGAGGGGGACTCAAAAGGAGAGAGACCACTCTAGCCTGTGATCAGTTGCCTAAGTGTTCTCCACAGCTCAGAGAACACCCTAAGAGATTCACAGAGTTGAGAAGAGAAGGGGGAAGGAGGAGATAGAGGTGACCTGGGGGAGTAAAAGGAAAGTCAAAAGGGGAGAGAGCAGTCAAGCCAGTAATCACACTCCTAAGTAAAAGTGAATACTGAAGTTTGCATTCTTAAAGGTATAGAATTGATACCAAATGTAAAAAGCAAAAATTAAAATATATCTAGGAATTTCTCTAGAGTTGTTGAAAGCAATGTGGGGTCAGTTCAGTTTTGCATAGTTCCTTGTTCCAGATAATACTTCTCAAGGTCTATAGGTCCCTTCCAGTGTAGCCAATGCTAACTCCAGGGTTTTAATTTGTTGCACCTGTCACTTCCAAAGCAGTTCCCTCTCTTTATTTTGGCTTCTTCTGTTTTCAAGTCTCTTCAGTATCTAACTTCTGCCCTGATACAAGGGTGGTCATTTATTTAGGCTCACTTGTTCAGTTGTGCTGCAGGGAGGGAGGAGCACTGCAAACAGATATCACTGGCGTGTGTGGGGAGTGCTCGCAGCGTCTGGGCCACACTGGGTTTGCCCCCACTTATGGCGTGTGTGCTTTCCCGGTCTACACTGCTCAGGCTCCAGGTTGCTCTGCAGGGGCACTATCTAAGGTGGGCCCTGGGTTGCATGCACTTCCCAGATGTATGCTGCTCAGGTTCTGGTTCTCGGGTACTCCACAAAGGCACAGACTCAGTTGGCCCTGTGCTTTGTGCCCTTCCCATGTCTGAGCAGCTCAAGCGACCAGGTGCTTGGCCAGCGGTGCATCTTATCACCTCCCCCATCCCAGCTGCTCGGTTTCCTGGGTGCACAGCGGGAGCGCCGTCTCAGGTGTGCTGTGTGTCTCCTTTGGGGAGCTGATCTGGCTGCAACCCTCCTGGCAGATGTCAACCATCCAGGATCACAGGATGACTTGATTAGCAACTGGAAGCCTGCTCGCAGTTCGGTAGAGGATGCCCCTTGCCTTCCAGCTCTGGCTGTTGCCTGCCTGCCTCCCTGCCTCCAGTGGGGGATGGGCCAGTCCACTGCCGGCTAGCTCTCCTGTGGTATTCGCTTTCTCCTTTGTTCTGTGAGCAAGCCGGCAGTGCCTTAGCTTAGAGCTTTTTGAGGGAAAGTTCTCTCTTTCCTCTCTTTTTTCCTCTCTCTGGCTATCCCATGGTTTGGGTTGCTATCTCACATTAGCTCCCTCAGATTGCCCTCAGGGCATTCAGGCCTGGTCCTTCCGAGCAGCCCACGCGTCCCTGTTCAGCCCCCGATTGGATTGCTGGTGGCAGACTCGAGCATCTGGGCTGCTTCTCCGCTGGAAGTTGGAGGTAGGTGCGTAACGTGTGGGCTTTATTTATTTAGTTTTTCCTCCCAGTTATGTGCCCTCTGAGATTCCAAAACCCCACAGACCCACCAGTGAGAGGGTTTCCTGGTGTTTGGAAACTTTTATGACTCCCTCCCTGGGACAGGTCTCCATCCCTAACTCTTTTGTCTCTCTTTTTATCTTTTATATTTTGTCCTACCTCTTTTTGAAGACAATAGCCTGCCTTTTCTGGGTCCCTGGAGTCCTCCAGCGTTCAGAAGCTGTTTTGTGGTATTTGCTCNTCCCTGGGACAGGTCTCCATCCCTAACTCTTTTGTCTCTCTTTTTATCTTTTATATTTTGTCCTACCTCTTTTTGAAGACAATAGCCTGCCTTTTCTGGGTCCCTGGAGTCCTCCAGCGTTCAGAAGCTGTTTTGTGGTATTTGCTCAGCATTCAAATGATCTTTTCGATGAATTTGTGGGTAAGGAAGTAGTCTCCCCATCCTATTCCCTGCCATCTTAGGATGGCCCCATTCCTTAACATTTTTTTCCTAAAAAATTTTATTTTTATTGCCTCCTATCTGTTCCTCTTACTCTACTCCGTATAGTCAAAGCTATGGTTTTTGCCAGCAGTCATATATGAATGTGAGAGTTGGACCATAAAAAAGGCTGAGAGCCAAAGAATTGATGCTTTTGAACTGTGGTGCTGGTGAAGATTCTTGAGAGTCCCTAGGACAACTAGGAGTTCAGTCAATCCTAAAGGAAATCAGCCCTGATATTCTCTGGAAGGACTGATGTTGAAGCTCCAGCTCCAGCTCCAATACTTTGGCCACCTGATACAAAGAGCCAGCTCATTGGAAAAGACCCTGATACTGGGAAATTTTGAAGGCAGGAGGAGAAGGGAGTGACAAAGGAGATGGTTGGATGGCATCCCCAAATCAATGGACATGAGTTTGAGCATATTCCAAGAGATCGTGAAGGACAGAGAAGCCTGGTGTGCTGCAGTCCTTGGGGTTCGCAAAGAGTCAGACATGACTCAGCGACTAAACAAGAATCTATTACTCTTACCACCAGTCCTTGACACTTGGGTGATTATAATAACTTTAACCTCTTGACTGCCATCTTATGTCTTAGGAGAACTGGAACTCCTACAAGGGAGAACGTAGAGAAATTTAACCTAATGCACAAATAAGCTGCCTGGTGTTCAAAAGAAGCCAAAGTCCAAACAGGTTAAGGTATAAGCAGATGCAAAGAAAATTTGATTGTTTGAAAGCTGTATACCCTCCTGAAGAGCTGTACTTCTTTCAGATAGCAGTGTATAAAGCTAGCCATGGAGGTTTCTGAGCATCCGAGAGGGGCATCAGAGCAAGGAACTCACTCCCAAAGGGAGCATAGCTGACCTTTTGAAAAAACAGGAGCTTCTTTTTCACCCTATACTGTCTCCCTTGCTCCAGCCACATGGGGTTTTTCTCTGGATCAAGGCTCTGGCCATGACTGTCTGCTCCCGAAGGCGGCAGGGGGAAAACAACACAGAAGTAGATCAGAAAACTCACATAGCATCGTCTCCCTTAAACATGGGCCCCCTGTTAGTGCCACCCCTGGTTTCCCTTTTGACCTCTCCTAGCTCAGAGTCAAAAATGCTGCTCTGCTTTATCTTCGTATGTCTTTCCTGTCTCATAATCCCCTTGCTCTTCTCATCAGATGGTATCACTCTCTGGGAAGGAAGAATAAGAGAAGCTACCTACTTTATTTATCCTAAGAGTTCTCTTCCGTTTCTTCCACAATGTCTTTGATGCCATCTGGCCCTCCCCTCTGAGGAGGCCAACATAGGTCCATGAGGATAATACAAGAGTTTGTTCGCTGGTGAGCTTTTGTGGGGAAGTTTATACCCTAAACATCAATAAAATTCCCTGCTTATTGAGATAGTGAGGAACTTAACTTTGAAATTTGCTATGTGTGCCATCTCATATATTTTCTCAATTTTTAATAAACTTACCTTCACTTTGTAACATCCTGTGACTTTACTTTTCGTTCCATCAACCTAAACTACATTCTATTAATTAATCCTCAAATTAGAGCTTGAATCAGCCATAGAGCCCAGCCCATCTCTAGGCCAATATGTTTTATATATTTTGCTGGCTACTAAGTGAAGAATAAACTCACTGTAGCATTACATGTCTTCCTCCATAATTTAACCTTATTTCCCAAAGACATCCCACAGTTGCTTCCGGGCCTTTGCTCATTCTAGTCCCTTCCTGGACCATCTTTATCCTCTAAAACCTCTTCCCTTATTTCCAGCACCCTATTATCCCCTGTCCAGTCTAATTCTTTAAAAATCCAGAAAAATCTAATCTCTCTGTACTTGAATTGCTAATGATAACTGGATTTGTGGCACTTAATTTTTAACCTCATATTTTATTCATTGGTATATTTATTTAGTTCTCAGCTAAATCCTAAGGCCTTTGAGAAAGGTGATTTTTCGTTTATTTTTCATAACACAAATCAATTAGTAAATACTCAGATATTGAATTGAAATGGAATGTAACTGGCTAGCAACTTGGGAAGAATATTCGACTTCCTGAATACATTGTAAACTCCAGATGGCTTAAGTACTTAAATATAAAACTTGAGAATGTAGAAACTTGTCATTTTTATGGTGTCTGACTAGCAACTGCCCTTTGAAGCTTCTCCCGACTTCTCACTAAAATATCAATGGCATTAAGGTGAAGACTCACAATGACACTGAAAATAAGACAACCAACCAACCAACCAAATGCCAGAATATGAGAGGAAATGACACCAGTTATAAGGCAAAGCTGAACTGAGACTTCATTTTAGGAAACAAAGATTGCTTAAAAACCTAGGATCTTCACCAGCTGGAAAATGAGCAGCCATCCTTCCATCGTTTTCCTTACGTTAAACAGGTCAGCTGCCACACGTGCCCGCCCCGTCTCTTCTGTGAACTCTGTCTCCACCAGCCTTCTCAATAATATCCTACCAATTACTGTCTGTTACATACTCAGTTTCTTCTTTGACTTAGAATGTTTCCATTGACTTAGAAACAAGGTCAAGTCACTCATTAAAAAGAACTCCCTAAATCCTTATTCCCTCCCTGTCACAGCCAAACCTTAAAAGTGTTGTTCATCTACAGTGTTTTATTTCTTCACCTCCTACTCACTCTAACCCAGATCATTCTGACTTTCTGCATCCTCACTCCACCAAGAGTCTGTTTGGATTAGGACCTATTTTAATAGCCTCACTTTTACTTAATGCTCCTTTAAAGGCACTGTCTACAGACGAACTAAAAAGCCTCTTGATGAAAGTGAAACAGGAGAGTGGAAAAAGTTGGCTTAAAGCTCAACATTCAGAAAATGAAGATCATGGCATCTGGTCCCATCACTTCATGGCAAATAGATGGGGAAACAGTGTCAGACTATTTTTCTGGGCTCCAAAATCACTGCAGATGGTGATTGCAGCCATGAAATTAAAAGACGCTTACTCCTTGGAAGGAAAGTTATGACCAACCTAGNTGGCTTAAAGCTCAACATTCAGAAAATGAAGATCATGGCATCTGGTCCCATCACTTCATGGCAAATAGATGGGGAAACAGTGTCAGACTATTTTTCTGGGCTCCAAAATCACTGCAGATGGTGATTGCAGCCATGAAATTAAAAGACGCTTACTCCTTGGAAGGAAAGTTATGACCAACCTAGATAGTATATTGAAAAGCAGAGACAATGCTTTGCCAGCAAAGGTCCATCTAGTCAAGGCTATGGTTTTTCCAGTGGTCATGTATGGATGTGAGAGTTGGACTGTGAAGAAAGCTGAGCACCAAAGAATTGATGCTTTTGAACTGTGGTGTTGGAGAAGACTCTTAAGAGTCCCTTGGACTGCAAGGAGATCCAACCAGTCCATTCTGAAGGAGATCAGCTCTGGGAGGGAGGGAATGATCAGCCCTTGGAGGGAATGATGCTGATGCTGAAACTCCAGTACTTTGGCCACCTCATGAGACTAGTTGACTCATTGGAGAAGACTCTGATGCTGTGAGGGATTGGGGCCAGGAGGAGAAGGGGATGACTCAATGGACGTGAGTGAGTGAACTCCGAGATTTGGTGATGGACAGGGAGGCCTGGTGTGCTGCGATTCATGGGGTCGCAAAGAGTTGGACACAACTGAGCGACTGAACTGACAAATAGTCATATTTTGAGGTACTGGGGATTAAGGCTTCAGCCTACGAATTTTGAAAGACACAATTCAGCCCAACACACTCAGCGGTTAACTGTTGGAGTTCCTCAAGGCTAATTCCCAGGCCCTACTCTCCTCTCATTCTGAAGTCTCTATCAAGGCTATTTCATCCACTTAGACCTGTGAGTTAGCCTCTCAGGTCTCCAGCTCAGCTGTCTCCTCTGAATTCCAAGCCTATTATACTCAGCTGCCTACTTGACATCTCTTCTGAATATTTCAAAGGCACCACAAATTTACATACCCCAAGTCGAGTTAATATCAGTCCTTTCCCTTTCTTCCAAACAAATATATTATTCCGTGTAAGGGTAACCTTTGATATTTCATCCCCCATAAATTCAACCTATCATCAGGATCCTGCAATTTGGGAGAAAGCAGTGGCAACCCACTCCAGTGTTCTTGCCTAGAGAATCCCAGGGATGGGGGAGCCTGGTGGGCTGCCGTCTGTGGGGTCGCACAGAGTCGGACACGACTGAAGTGACTTAGCAGCAGCAGCAGCCTGCACTGAATCAGTCTAGTTGTGCTTTACACACACACAAACACACAGGCAAAATGGTCGATTGCTTAGAATGAGTTCCTTCAGGATTGCCTCTAGTAAATTAAGGTATAACTAAGAACATTTGCACGACCACACACACAGTTTAGGTGATCTTGGTGCAGTGGGGGGACTGCAGTGATTGTAAAATGAAACTCACATGTACATGCTCTGTTGAAGACTAAGGGGAAACAGGTGTTTAGCCTAAAAAAAATTTTTTCTCAGTGGATTTCTACAGTGTGTCTTCGGTTTAACTTTAAAGCAAATTAAAGCATTTAAAAGTTGGGGGAAAAAATCCTGCAATTTAACTTTCTAAGTATCTATTGAATTCATCCACTTTGCTCCTTCTCCACCATCGTCTTAGTGTAAACCATTATACTTCACCTGGACAACCACAAAAACTTTCTGACTCTGTCCTTGTGTTGACTTTAGTTCTCCGCTCTGACTGTTCACAGCCAGCATAATCTTTGCAAAATGAAATCTATCCTGTCATCACTCATCTTAAAACTTTCTATGGCTTCTCATTGTTCTTCAGGTAAAACCCCAAATCCTTTATATAACTTAGTATGAATGTTATGCATCCATCATTCGCAAGTTCCAAACAATTTGGACTAAAAATAGGACATACTAGTTCCTGCCTAAATGTCAAGTTAACCCAGGTACCTTCCAGAATCAACCCTGGAGGAACTAAAAATGGAAGCATGGGATCTAAGAAATAACAACATAGACCTGAAAAATCCCAGCGGCATGGAAAGTGTTTTGAACTGGTGTATAGGGGTAGTTGACTGGTGTGGTTGTGGGAAGCTATTCAGGAAGAGCTGTTCTAATCATGCCACCAGCCTTCCAATCTGACCTTTCCTTTGATCCATTTTTTCCTGACACCTCTCTGCAGAAATCGTCCAACAAGGACCCAGATACCCACTGGGGTAAAATCAGGGCAGGACAAAAACCTCTTGGGGCCCACAGACTGGGAGTGAGCAGCCTTGGGTATCTACTCATCTCTCCTTTCCCTTTGAATTCCAGGGCTGGTAGAGGACAATCTAGGGAGTGCTTCCTCCCCCCAATACTGTTTTTCTATATGAAAGTTCAAAGATGTAGTTCAGATCTAAGGTACTAGGTAGAATAACATTTTCTTTAAAGCATGACAGTGGATCTGTGATGCCTGAGGCTCTCTGCCCTAGGGCTTATTCCCCTCCTCTCTTAAGCTGAGGATCTGAACTTCTGGACTGAAAACTGGACATCTAGCCTTTTCCACTGCATGTTAACATATAGAGTAATCAAATATCCCTAGGGGAATATAGCTCATAACTGCATATCTGAGGATTTAAATAGCCTTAGTGGAAAACATTAATAACATTATAAGAAATTAGAACAGGGACTTCCTTAGTGGTCCAGTGGCTAAGACTCTGTGCTTCCAATGCAGGGGACACAGGTTTGACACTGGTCAAGGAATTAGATGTCACAATTAAGTTTCCCTGCCACAACTAAAGATTCCACATGCTACGATGAAGATCAAAGATCCTGCATGTTGCAGCTAAGACCTGGTGCCACCAAATAAATAACTTTTAAAAAATAACAGAAAAACTAAGAATTTATAATAAGTATAATAGAAATATCAGAGACCTAAAGGAAGATTATCAGCAATATGAAATTGAAGTATTGAAGAAGTCAAATGAAAATACTACATATGAAAAATAGATGAAAAAAGAACTCAAGATTAGGTAAATAGTGGAATAAATACAGCAGATGAATGACTTAGAGTTTTTTTTAAAAAATGAGACAAACTGAGGAATTCTTCCAAAAGGAAAAGGAAGAATAAAGAAATGTAAAAATGAATATAAATAAATGATAGAGACCACTTTCTCATAACCACAGGGAGGAATCAAGATGGCAGAATAGGAGATGTAGAGCTCACCTCCTCCCACAAATACATAAAAAAGTACACCAATACATGGAACAATTCTCATAGAAAACCTGCTGAACTCTCGCAGAATATCTCAGACACCCAAAGATGCAAGAAAGATCCTTTACATAACTGGACAGGATGAAAGGGAAAGGGAGTGGGACCTACCCCACTTGGAGGGAGCTGGGAAGGAAGAAAGATTCCTGCATCCTAGGAAGCCCCTTCACATGTAGGGAGATCAGCTGAGACAGATAGCTTCAGAAGAGAGTACAGTAGCCAGTTTGTGGCAGAAAAGAGACCTGCATAGATGCTCCATGCTGCTGTCCTGAGTTCCTGAGATGCACATCTCTTTCTGCCTACACAGAAGAAGCCGATGCCTGCTATGAAAGGGAAGCACACATGTTAAAGGGTGTGGAGGGAGGGGTGGGGCACACGATAGGCGCCTCTCCTTGTGTGCTCACCATGGGCAAGACACCACCATTGATGACCCATTGTGCCTGAAGGGAGGGTTGAGACCTGCCAGAGCAGCCTCTTTCTCGGCACACACTGCATTAAAAGGATCATTCACCATGATCAAGTGAGATTTATCCCAGGGATGCAAGGATTTTTCAGTATCTGTTCCCTGACATCAGACTATACTACAGAGCTACAGTAATCAAGAAAATATGGCATAAAAACAGAAATATAGATCAATGGAACAGGATAGAAAGCCCTGAGATAAACCCACACACACCTATGGTCACCCAATCTATGATGAAGCACATATATACAATGGAGAAAAGACGGTCTCTTCAATAAGTGGTGCTGGAAAAAACTGAACAGCCACATGTAGAAGAATGAAATTAGAACATTCTCTAACATCATACACAAAAAAACCAGAATGGACTAAAGACCTAAAATACTAAACACCATAAAACTCTTAGAAGAAAATGTAGGAAGAATACTCTTTGACATAAATCACAGCAAGATTTTTGACCGACTTCCTGGAGTAATGAGAATAAAAGCAAAAACAAATGGTACATAATTAAAAGCTTTTGCACAGCAAAGGAAACCCAAAGACAGCCCTCAGAATGGTAGAAAATATTTGCAAACAAAGCAACTGACAAGGTATTCATCTCCAAAATATATTAACAGCTCATGCATCTCAGTATCAAAAAACAACCAGTCAATGGGTGGAAGATCTAAATAGACATTTCTCCAAAGGAGACATACAGATGGCTAAAAGACATATGAAAGGATGCTCAACATTGCTAATTTTTAGAGAAATGCAAGTCAAAACAAGAGTGTGGGGAAAAGGGAGCCCTCTTGCACTGTTAGTGGAAATGTAAATTAATATAGCCAATATGGAGAACGGTATGGACGTTTCTTTAAAAACTAAAAATAGAACTACCATATGACCTAGCAATCCTATACTGGACATATACTGGACATATACTCAGAAAGCCATAATTCTAAAAGACAAATGTACCTCAATGTTTATTGCAGCACTGTTCACAATAGTCAGGACATGGAAACAACATAGTGTCCATCAGTGGATGAATGGATAAAGATGTAGTACATATATACAATTTGATGAGATGTGCGAGGACCTAGTGGCTGTCACAGAGAGTGAAGTCAGAAAGAGGAAGACAAATACTATATATTAATGCATATACATGGAATCTAGAAAAATGGTACAGATAAACCTAGTTCCAGAGCAGGAATAGAGATACAGATGTACAAAACAGATATGCGGACACAGTGTGGGAAAGGGAGGTGGAATAAATTGGGAGATTAAATTAACAGAAATACACTACTGTGTGTACAATAGATGGTAAGAACCAGCTGTATAGCACAAGGAGCTCAGCTCTGCTCTGTGATGACCTAGATGGGTGGCATCAGGAAGGGAGGTCCAAGACAGAAGGAATATACATATGTATACATATATCTGATTCTCTTCATTGTTCAGCAGAAACAGCATTGTATAGCAATAATGCTCCAATAAAAAAATGTTAAACACAATGAGAAAACAGCCATTTCAACACTTGAGATAGTATGCTGTTGGTGCTGCTAAGTCGCTTCAGTTGTGTCCGACTCTGTGTGACCCCACAGACGGCAGCCCATTGGGCTCCGTCATCCCTGGGATTCTCCAGGCAAGAACACTGGAGTGGGTTGCCATTTCCTTCTCCAATGCATAAAAGTGAAAAGTGAAAGTGAAGTCGCTCAGTCGTGTCCGATTCTGTGTGACCCCACAGACGGCAGCCCATTGGGCTCCGTCATCCCTGGGATTCTCCAGGCAAGAACACTGGAGTGGGTTGCCATTTCCTTCTCCAATGCATAAAAGTGAAAAGTGAAAGTGAAGTCACTCAGTCGTGTCTGACTCAGCAACCCCATGGACTGCAGCCTACCTACCAGGCTCCTCCATCCATGGGAGTTTCCATGCAAGAGTACTGGAGTGGGATGCCATTGCCTTCTCTGCTTGAGATAGTATATATGATGATAATTAAATATCTACCTCTCTCATAAATTTTATGCCAGAATCATAATATGGTTTGCACATACATGGAGATAAAGTCAACTAACATTTGGATTGTCAGTCAGCAAGAACTGCACAGGTGCTGAACAACAATGTATTAAATGGCCAACTACCTCCCTTATTATAATGAGATAATAATACATGGAAAATACATGCCAAGGAAATATAGCCAGAATCGGGATTGGCAAATGTTAATTTTAAATTCAATAGTATTCAAGACAAGGCATCAAAGAAAATTACCTCACATTGATAATCGGTGTAACACAAATATAGCTGTCTTTAAATGTTTTGTACTTAATGACTGTAATTTCAAATTATTTCTCTTGCTATATCTTTGACTGTGTGGATCACAGTAAACTGGAAAATTCTGAAAGAGATGGGAATACCAGACCACCTGACCTGCCTCTTGAGAAATCTGTATGCAGGTCAGGAAGCAACAGTTAGAACTAGACATGTAACAACAGACTGGTTCCAAATAGGAAAAGGAGCACGTCAAGGCTGTATATTGTCACCCTGCTTATTTAACTTCTATGCAGAGTACATCATGAGAAACGCTAGGCTGGAGGAAGCAGAAGCTGGAATCAAGATTGCCGGGAGAAATATCAATAACCTCAGATATGCAGATGACACCACCCTTATGACAGAAAGTGAAGAGGGACTAAAAAGCCTGTTGATGAAAGTGAAAGTGGAGAGTGAAAAAGTTGGCTTAAAGCTCAACATTCAGGAAACAAAGATCATGGCATCTGATCCCAAGATCATGGCATCATGGGAATAGATGGGGAAACAGTGGAAACAGTATCACACTTTATTTTGGGGGGCTCCAAAAAACTGCAGATGGTGACTTCAGCCATGAAACTGAAAGATGCTTACTCCTTGGAAGGAAAGTTATGACCAACCTAGATAGCATATTCAAAAGCAAAGACAATACTTTGCCAACAAAGGTCCGTCTAGTCAAGGCTGTGGTTTTTCCAGTGGTCATGTATGGATGTGAGAATTGGACTGTGAAGAAAGCTGAGCGCTGAAGAATTGATGCTTTTGAACTGTGGTGTTGGAGAAGACTCTTGAGAGTCCTTTGGACTGCAAGGAGATCCAACCAGTCCATTCTAAAGGAGCTCAGTCCTGGGTGTTCTCTGGAAGGACTGATGCTAAAGCTGAAACTCCAGTACTTTGGCCACCTCATGCAAAGAGTTGACTCATTGGAAAAGACTGATGCTGGGAGGGATTGGGGGCAGGAGGAGAAGGGGACGACAGAGGATGAGATGGCTGGATGGCATCACTGACTCAATGG
>SJYV01045336.1:141779-153265 GCA_006410875.1 Neotragus pygmaeus
ACTGCAGATGGTGACTGCAGCCATGAAATTAAAAGACGCTTACTCCTTGGAAGGAAAGTTATGACCAACCTAGATAGCATATTCAAAAGCAAAGACAATACTTTGCCAACAAAGGTCCGTCTAGTCAAGGCTGTGGTTTTTCCAGTGGTCATGTATGGATGTGAGAATTGGACTGTGAAGAAAGCTGAGCGCTGAAGAATTGATGCTTTTGAACTGTGGTGTTGGAGAAGACTCTTGAGAGTCCTTTGGACTGCAAGGAGATCCAACCAGTCCATTCTAAAGGAGCTCAGTCCTGGGTGTTCTCTGGAAGGACTGATGCTAAAGCTGAAACTCCAGTACTTTGGCCACCTCATGCAAAGAGTTGACTCATTGGAAAAGACTGATGCTGGGAGGGATTGGGGGCAGGAGGAGAAGGGGACGACAGAGGATGAGATGGCTGGATGGCATCACTGACTCAATGGACGCGAGTCTGAGTGAACTCTGGGAACTGTGATGGACAGGGAGGCCTGGCATGCTGCAATTCATGGGGTCGCAGAGTCGGACATGACTGAGTGACTGAACTGAACTGGATATCTATATGGATATATATTATAGCTTTATATGTCAATTATACTTCAATAAGGTCAAAATTTTAAAAAGAGAAACTTAAAGTCTCATGAAAAAAGATGAACTATACCAAATTTTATATATGGCATAGGTTGAGGTTATTGTCTTTATATTAACAATATTGAAGGAGAAAAACATAAGATTATTACCAGAGATGCCAAGAAAATATTTAACAAACTTCGCTATTCATTCTGATGTTTTTAAATACTCAAATTAGGGTGTTTCCTGCTAGCTCACTTGATAGAACAGGAGACTCTTAAAATACTCAAATTAAGAATGGATAGATACAGACTTAAAATGATAAGATACATACACCTTACTCCTACAGCCAATATTTCACTAAATGGGAAAACACTAAGCCATTTTTACTAAGGTCAAGAACCAAGAAATATACCTATTACCTCCTCTACTGTTTAAAACTGTCCTGGAGGTGGGACAAATTGAGAGAGTAGTAATGACGCTACCCTTATAGCAGAAAGTGAAGAGGGATGAAAAAGCCTCTTGATGAAAGTGAAAGAGGAGAGTGAAAAAGTTGGCTTAAAGCTCAACATTCAGAAAGCAAAGATCATGGCATCTGGTCCCATCACTTCATGGGAGATAGTTGGGGAAACAGTGGAAACAGTGACAGACTTTATTTTGGGGGGCTCNGGATGGGTATTAGGGAACTGTGAAATATCCTGGAGCTGTATCTAACATCTGGGGAGATGCTTTCTTTCTGGCAATAGAGTTTGACCACTTTCACCTGATTTCAGAGAGATCTGTGGCCCTAATGAGGTTGAGAGCAAGTGACCTAGATGACCACTAGAGTTCTTTCCAGTTAAAATGTCAGTGATATTGAGTGACTTCCGGATTTTGTTAGGCTCCTACATCCTGTTCTTTGCTTCTTCATCCCATATCCAGCTGACTTGGGTGGTGCACAGAGGGGCTGCAACAGGGAAGCAGGAAGTGGCCATGATATAATGTAATCAGAGGCCATGGCAGGGGTGAAATAGTCTCATCTTCATGCTTAGCTTAGGGCACCATCCAGAATTAAGCCAACGCTGTTGCAAACAGAGGCTTAGCAAGGCCTCAAAGCAAAACAGCAAGAGTAACTACTCACTGGGGCTTCCTCAGTGGCGGCCGCAGCAGCAGAAGCTGTCAGAACTCTGGTCCAACCACCAGCTCTTTGAGGTGGAAAAAGAGCTCTGCTGAGATAGCTTAGGACCGACACGCATCCTAATGTTGGTGTGCATGTGTGCTAAGTCGCTTCAGCTGTGCCTGACTCTTTGTGACCCAATGAATGTAGCTGCCAGGATCCTCTGTCCATGGGATTCTCCAGGTAAGAATACTGGGGTGGGCTGCCATGCCCTCTTCCAGAGGATCTTTCTGACCCAGAGATGGAACCTGTGTCTCTGAGGTCTCCTGTATTGGCAGGTGGGTTCTTTACCACTAGCACCAACTGGGAAGAAGCCCCTTAATGTTGGCACATTAAGCCAAAGCTCTACCAGGCTGTCACCTGACACAGGTGTTGAGCACCTTCATGTCCTTGGGCGCTTCTTGGGCAGCATTTGTCCCTTTCTGAGATGGGAGTGGGTTTGGGACTCAAATGTGGTACCTTCTCTATACCTCCAATAATAATGCTCCCCTCTGTGGTTACTTAGCAGACATATCCACCCACAAGTCATTTGTAGCGGGTTTCAGCGCCAATCTGACTGACTCTTCTGACCTCTGCCCTCTTCCTCCCCCAACTAGGCAATGAATACTCAATAAACTCCTTCTTTTAATCTGAACTAAGCAATATTACACCCAGAAGGCAAATTTCCTGAGTAAATACTATTTTATAGATTACAAAATGAAAAGGGGGTAACTTTCTCTTTTTTGTAAAGCCTTATGAACATTAAATATCAAGTATTTTTAAAGTCTTCACATATTTTGATCTGGTAAACTTAAGCTTTGAGAAATCATCTTAAGGATCTTAAATAAAGGAAAAGTTTAACGCACAAAGATTTTCATTGCAACATTAATGTAATGGCAAGAAAAAACAGAGGGAAAGAGGGAGAAAAAAAAGCAAACAGCCAAATTATTCCAGTATGGGAGAATGGCCAAGGAAATTATGATAAATCCATTTGATGAACCATTATGTGGCCATTAATAACTCCATTCTTAAAAAAGATTTTCCCAGGAGGGTAAACATGGGCATGGGTGGGAGGGAGAAGGGGAGATGCCCCATATTTAATACAGACAGATGCTGAGTCATGTGGTCATAACTCACACAACTCAGAAGGGAAAGGTACACTGATAAATGTGGAATGTGTTTTAAGGACGCACTAGATTTCTTCCTTGAACTGAGGTGTCTTTGTAGATTTAATTATTTCTCATTTTGCTTTTAGACATTTCTAGATTTTGTGATCTCTCTTGTGATTGTTCAGCCAGGGAGAGCACTGTGTACAGCAGCTTTTCAGAAATTCATGGTCCTGAGAATCATGGGTTTGTAGCCCCTTTCTCTATAACAGTAAGTTCTGTGGCTTATGATCCAAGTTTAGATGGGAACTGTCTGAACTTTCTGCACAATTTTTCTATAAACTTAAAACTGCTTTAAAAAATAAAGTATAATATTAAAAAAAAATTGAGGTGGGGGAGGGCAATCCAAGCTTCTTCCTGCCATCTGTCCGAGCTACCAAGGATGCAAGATAGAGGTGGTTGATCAGTCATCCTGTTTTATGCTTCACGTATGATTTAAGGGATGAAGAATCCCAGTTAAGCCACTGTTCTGCTCTTTCTTCGATGTACTTGAGAGGTTTCAGGGGGAGGCAATTGACTAAGGCACACTAACAAAGAATAGGTTCAGTAAGGAGGAACACTGGAAGCAGAATCATTGTTTTAACATTGCTTTCATTTCAATGTTCTGGATTTGCAAAGTGGCCAGTTGGTTTGGTGCAAAGGATGGGGCTAGAGTTGGTTCATGGTTTTTTATTGATTATTCTCTAGTGGCAGCATACCTGTAGGGAGAGCCTGAAAAACACTTATGGCCAGGAAAAAAAATAGTCCAAGTTATCGATGAAGACAACCATCATTTCATTACCCCATCTCTACTTGTATTCCTACTAAGAACATTTTCATGCCCACGCAATTCAGTGGTGACCATTTCATGAATGTGTAAGCTAGATGATCCAACCCCAGAATATGCAACTTGTCTTCCCCATTGCCATTAACATAGAGATTTAAAAAAAGGATGGTTTTCTTCCATCTCTTTAAAAACATTTCTGCTTCTTTCCAACTCTCAGAATAAAGAGCTGTTATTTATTCTATTTCGTTATAGCAGAAAAAATAATTGCTGAAGGTGGACATACTTAACAACAGTTCTCTGAAGAGAAGGAACTAGGCTTCAGCACTCAATAAATCAGCAAATAATTATTAAGCATCTGCTATGTGGTCAACAGGGCTTCCCTGGTGGTTCAGATGGTAAAGAATCTGTCTGCAATTCAGGAGACTTGGGTTTGATTCCTGGGTTGGGAAGATCCCCAGAGAAGGAAATGGCAACCCACTCCAGTATTCTTGCCTGGAAAATTCCATGGACAGAGAAGCCTGGCAGGCTACAGTCCATGGGGTTCCAAAGAGTTGGACATGACTGAGCAACTAGCAAACATGTGGTCAACACTGTGCCTCTTAAAATGTGTGAGATAAGGTCTACTCTCAAGGAGGCTTATGATTTTGCAGCAAAGACTTGATTCGCTGCAAGATTTAATTAACAGCATCATGAAAGTGAAAGAAAAAGTGTAAGTCAAGTCACTCAGTAGTGTCCAACTCTTTGAGACCCCCTGGACTGTAGCCTACCATGCTCTTCTGTCCATGGGACTTTCCAGGCAAGAGTACTGGAGTGGGTTGCCACTTCCTTTTCCAGAGGATCTTCCCAACCCAGGGATCAAACCTGGGTCTCCCACATTGTAGGCAGACGCTTTATCATCTGAGCCACCAGGGAAGACTTAACAGCATCATATAAAATATTATATCTGTTACTAAGTAATAAGTACTAAAAGCTATGTATCAGACAAGAAGTACTTCACTCTGAATCCAGCAAGGGAGACTATATGCATATATTTGTGTGTGTGTGCATGTGACATTCTTTTTCAGATTCTTTTTCATTATAGGTTGTTACAGGATATTGGATATACACTGTTCCCTGTACTATGTAGCAGGTCCTTGTCGGTTATCTATTTTATATATAGTAGTGTGTATATGTTAATCCCAAACTCCCAATTTATCCCTCTCTCTCCTTTCCCTCGGGTAACCATAAGTTGTTTTTTTTTTCTATGAGGAGAGGCAAAATTTTAAAAATAAACCTTATAGAAAAGCTAGAGCTTCTCTGGTGGCTCTGACAGTAAAGAATCTGCCTGCAATGCGGGAGACCCGGGTTCAATCTCTGGGTTGGGAAGATTTCCCTGGAGAAGGGAATGGCAACCCACACCAATATTCTTGCCTGGAGAATCCTATGGATAGAGGAGCCTGGCGGGCTACAGTTCATGGGAACACAGAAAGTCAGATACGATTGAGCAACTAACATTTCATTTCATTTCAGGGCCATCTCGTCATTCACACACACAGATACACACACACGAAGACAACTCAGCACCTTTAGTAAGATGTTGATCCTTGTTTTTTCAGACTCCCTGCCCCTGAAACAATCTTTTTAAAATTGATTTCTGGGGGAATGTATAGTTCTATGAATTTTAACACATGTATAGATTCTTGCAACTACCACTCCAATTAAGACTCAGATCAGTTTCACCACCCCAAGAAACAAATTTATCATCACAATCTCCCTACACCCCAACTCCAGGCAACCACTCCTGTGTTCTTCGACTCTACAGTTTTGTCTTTTCAAGAATGTCATACAAATGGAATCATGTAGGTTTTAACCCTGTGAGACTAGGTCTTTTCACTCAGGACAGTGCCTTTGAGATTTATCCTGTGGTTGTGGAAATCAAAGTGCATGCCTTTTTCTTGCTAAGTAGTATTCCACTGTATGAATGTATAGCAATTTGTTAATTCCCCCATTTATAGTTTGGGAGAATTATGATGAGAGCTATTAAAAGTATTTGTGGATACATTTTTGTGTAAATACAAGTTTTCACTTCTTTAGGGTACATATTCAGGAGTGGCTTGGCTGGGTTACAGGATGTTATGTTAATTTTTCTTTATGAGCAGATGGATCAATACTCCCGAAACGAATTGACTAGTATCTCCCCCCAATTCATGCCCACCCCAAACCTCAGAATGTGACCTTATTTGGAAATAGGTTCTTTGAAGATGTTGTTAGTTAAAGATTGCTATGGACTTAATGTTTGTATCTCCCTGTCTCAAATCGGTTGAAAACTAATGTCCAGTGTGACAGTATCAGGAGATGCAGCCTTTGGGAGAATGACTAGGTCATGAGGGTAGAGCTCTCATAATGGGATTAGCACTCTATAAAAATGATCCCTCAGAAAAAAAGACTCCATAGAGGTCCCCAATGGAAAAGGAAATGGCAACTTACTCCAGGTATTCTTGCCTGGGAAATCCCATGGACAGAGGAGCCTGGCGGGCAACAGTCCATGGGGTCGCAAAGAGTTGGACATGACTGAGCGACTAAACAGCAGTAGCACGGAAGTACCTAGACCCTTCTTCCATGTGAGGACACAGGGAGAAGTTGCGGTCTGCAACCCAGACCCCAACCATGCCAACACCCTGAAGTCAGCCTGTCTTCACCAAGTGTCATAAACAACTGTTTGTTTTTTTTTTAACATTGACCACTGGTGGAGATTTGTCCTTTTCCTTTCTCCACCCACCTCAAAGGTTGCAGAAAATTCAAAAACAACAGGCAGAAACCTGATGACAACAGTGGAAATGAAGGAAAGGGTAATGTAGGACATTGCTCATCAGTGAAGTTCAAAACCAAAAGCTGCTGATAAACACACCTGAGGCTGAGAACACAGAGAGATGTAAGAGGAAAGGGTGCCTGGGGAAGGGGCAGGGCAGAGACCTAAGGGTCAAAGGACATAACACAGTGGATATGAACTCACAGTGTGCTCCTTTTGAATAAAAGAACGCTTCTTTCTATCCTAGGACATGTATCTAGAAACAGCGCCAGCAAAACTAGTAGAGAGCTGAGAGCCATTTGGTGCTGTGACCTGAAGTCCCACGCAGGAAACAATGGCGACCCCTGGTTCCTCTGGGGTCAGATAAAGGGTGAAGAAAGTTCAAGAGACAGTAATCAAAGTGACCTGGTGACTGCTGAGAAAAAGATTCAGACTTGCAAAACAGTGTTCTCATAAGGTGCTCTGATCACGGTAACTAATTAAGAAAGGAACAAAAAAGTACATTAAAACAACCCAGAAGGGTCACAAACGCTATGACTCAATTCATTGACTGAAAAGGCTTTAATGGCACAAAAACGCTTCTAAGTTACGGTTCCCAGGGCAGCTGTAACAAGGCTCTTTTTATAAGCTCCGTCTGATTTCAGCACAGAAGAGGCTCAACCTGAATTCTTTCTGTGGCCACAGCCCCCTTTGGACCCATAGGCTGTGTCATGAGATCAAACCAATACTTCACACGGGCACATGTGGATACTGGCTCCTGGTAGCTGAGAACACACATGGTTTCCCTGCAGTATGATCAATAATGCTTCCTAAAATAAGTCCCAGAAGCCGAGCTTAAAATAGTTTCAATTTCTGCTTGTTCCTTCCGATTTTAATTCACAGGGTGGTCTCCGGGAACTAGAACTGCTGGTTTTCCCGCAAGTTGAAGTATGGCTATTTCATCTGGAAATGCTCTGGGGCTCAAGATGGGCCAGCCCTCACTAGCCTCACTGTTTGTCAAGGTGATGTTGATTCTGTCCTTCTTGAAACCTTTTTGAGCCAAACAATGAGTCCTGTGCACAGAGAGGCAACATTCCTGACAAGCAAAAACTACCTGTACTTCTTTTCTTTCACTGAGAAGCTACTAACTCACCCTGGAGGGACTGAAATGCTGAGGCAGACGGCTTGCTGAGGCCTGTGCCTGGTCTGGCAGCCACACCTGGAAGTCAAAAAACAATGCCGAGAGTCCCAAGAAGGCTGCCAGCAGTCTTACTCTCGAGAGGCCACAGTTCCCTTCTCTTGTTCCCAAAATGAGCGTCCTGAGGTACTTCAGGACCTTGTGTCCCTTTCTAGCTCATTCCTGGCTGCCTTTCTGGAGGCACAATGAAATGGGCACCAGCCCAAACCCACTTAGGAATCCTGAGAGATCGCATCTACTGTCAGAAAAAACAAAATCGAGGAACAAACGGTTACATTTTCCTGGTAGGTTGTGTTGTGTTTGGTTTTTCCTTTTGCCTGGACTGGTGTTAAATACCTCCCCCAAGGCAAAGCTGGGGTACTAGGCAAGGCTTCTGGCTGAGCTCCACAGACGTGCCCTGGGCAGCTGACCAGAAGGCTCCAGAAGGAGCTCACGAGGCGTGGGTAAGGCAGCAGACAGGGGCCAGCAGAGGGGAGGGGTCTGCTTCCTGAGTGCCGTTCCAGCTCATGGAGTAATTAGACCAGAGGCCCTCGACAGGGCCTGTCGTTCCTGTGTGCTTCTTTATTATGGAATACAGAACCAGAAAATTGTGGCGAGAGAAAATACAGCGCAGTGGCGATGAGCCCAGACTCCGGAGTCGGCAGACTGGGCTCCGTGGCTCGGCTGGGCGATCTGGGGTCAATGCTGAGGGTGACCTGACCTTACTCTCCTTGACTGTGAAGGAAGGGAAATACTGGCCCCTGCCTCACCCGGCAGCAGTGAGGGCACGATGACATAAAGCAGTGATGACAAATGGAAATTAAAATGGAATAACCGCAGTTTAGGCGGAAAAAATGGAGCCCGGTGGCCATGGAGAATCCGGTCTCAGACATGTCTCTGCACCACTGAGAACTTGAACTTTCTTTGAACTGTACCTGACCCAATGACACTGCCAGCCATACTCAAAACACCACCTGCCAGCTGCAACCTTATGGTCTCAAGGCCTCCCTTTCCACCCATGCAGCAATTCAGATCTCAACCAATCTGTCCTTACCAAACATGCTTACTCCTTTGCCGGCTTCAACTACAATTCTTGAGAAACTATTCATGTAAACTAACTGTAACCTTGCAGCTTTTTGCTTTCATAAGCCTTCCCCATTTTGTAGTCTGGTGGAATACAATTCAAATACTTTGAATCTATGACTCCTAGGAAAAATTCCAATACATACCTTTTTATTTCAATCAGGTCTCTATTTCTGGAATTTTGGTTATGGCAGGTAACACCCACTTTATTTTGACCTGGTGGTAAGCACCCTGGTAGTGTTAGATGTTAGTATCACTAAGAGGGGAAAAAAAAGCACAAGGCTAGCACTCATTTTTAAGGTATGAATCACTTTTCATTATGCAGCTATAGCATAAATGAACCACTTCCCACTATTAAGTCTTTAAGACGTTTCCTTTTTTGTCTTTTCTCTTTTTTTCACACTGTTTATATTACAGTAAACACTTGTAATAAAATAAAATGTTAACCTTTGATTGCTAATGACCTAACAAATCTCTTATATACCCTAGACACTATTCCTGAATTCTAGACCTTTGGTATCAACTGACTATTGGATACCAGTCTCTGGTTTTACTCAAAATTAATATATTCAAGATTATGAACTTATGGTTACCAAAACTCCAGGAGATAGTTCAGGACAGAGAAGCATGGCGTGCTGCAGTCCACAAGGTCACAAAGAGTTAGATGTGACTTAGTGCGTAAACAACAACTGCTGCTAAGCTGCTAAGTTGCTTCAGTCATGTCCGACTCTGTGCAGCCCCAGAGACGGCAGCCCACCAGGCTCCCCTGTCCCTGGTATTCTCCAGGCAAGAACACTGGAGTGGGTTGCCATTNAGAAATCAAACCGGGGTCTCCTGCATTGCAGGCGGATTCTTTACCAAATGAGCTATCAAGTGTACAATATAGTGATTCACACTTTTTAAAGGTTATATTCCATTCATAGTCATTATAAAATACCGGCTACATTCTCCATGTTGTACAATATATCCCTGTAGCTTATTTTATACCTGAAAGTTTGGATTCCTTTCCCCCTTCCCCATATATCGCCCCTCCCACATTCACTAATGAAGGCACAGCCTTCGACTTTCCCAACTGCCCTTTCCCCAGGCAGCAGCATTTTCCACAGAGTGCCGAGAGGTTCTATCAACATTCGATTCATATCAGTGGGCCTGGCAATTGAACAATGGCTGATTATTGCAGACTATCATCCCAGACACACCCACAGAGCTGCTCTGGGTGAGGCTGGGAAGCCCAGAGGGAGTCTTGTCCTTCCTCCTTCTTACCTACTGCACACCCCCTCACCACCCACACTAGACTCTCCCCACAGGCCCAAACCCTTGAAAGTTCAGGTGCCAAGTAAAGTAAAAATATTTCCCTGATTTAAAGAAAGTAAAAGTTTGAAATCTCTTGGAGCATCAACACTTCTAAACAATTTTATAACCAAATTAAAAAGAAAGTTTGCACCACAGGTGTTAAGAAAAAGTTCTTCCGTAAATCTGATCCTGTAAACTCTCATGTTCCCTGAGAAACTATGGTGGGAGATGGAATCCTTTCCTCTGAAGGTTGTTCTTCCTGATTTGAAGTCAAATGACTCTCTGAGAATGGAAGACAGCTCTTGGGTCCTGAGTCTTTGGGGTTTTGTTTGTTTTCTTTTTTGTCCACACATTTGGTGGGATCTTAGTTCCCCGACCAGAGATCAAACTCATGCATGGAGTCTTAACCACTGGTCCACCAGGGAAGTGCCTGGGTTCAGGGCTTTATAATCCTGAATATCAAACTAATCAGATCTGTGGCATCATGCTCTGTTACAGGCTCCCGATGCCAGCAGACAGGCCAGCACTGGCTGGTTGTGACAGGACAAGATTGTGTGACTCAGTTCAGTTTCAACATCCTCACGTGGGTGTTGATCAGAAGAGGGAGTACCAACACGCACACTAAACCTAGTGTCCTCAGTGTGATGGAGGAGGGGCAGTGGTGCCCCTTATCAGCTTCTCCCAACCTCAGGACCAGTGGCCACAAAGCCACAGAGTGTCTAGCCATCCCACCTAAACACTGCCCTAAGTTACTAAGCAACCATGGCCTGGGAGGCTCAGATGCTGGAGGCTGGCACACCTCATCAGAGTTTTCCTACTCCTTCAAGCACCATAAAACCTTGAGACAGGAGATGAAAGGGTTGGGGCAAGGTGGAACAGGAGGTGAATAACCAATGCAGTCTCTAAGGAGAATTCCCAGGGCCCCCTCTGGAGAAACGCAGGGGCTGATATTCTTGCTCTCATTCTGTGACTGGGTTTGCTATGGACAGCCCGGTCAACCTTAATCCTGTGGTGACCAGATCACTCTCGTGATCCACTTCAGAGTGAGTATGCCCGCTTCAAAAGAGCCCCCTCACACCACTCCAGCCTGCAACCACCAATACACACAAATGAAAGCACTTTTCTTCTTTCCTTTTTTGAAACAGAAATGATTGAGTATCCCCACTTCAGAAGAACCCCGTCACACCCCTGCAGCCGGCAACCACCCCTACATAGAAATGAAAGCATTTTCTTTTTTGAAACAGAAATGATTGCCCACGGGGGGGCGCTATATTTGTCATCATAAAAATCTTAATACTGCTAATCATAAAAAAAATAATAGCAACTACCTAAAAGACTTTTTCGGAGAAGGCGAGGGCACCCCACTCCAGTACTCTTGCCTGGAAAATCCCATGGGCGGAGGAGTCTGGTGGGCTGTAGTCCATGGGGTCGCTGAGGGTCCGACACGACTAAGCAACTTCACTTTCACTTTTCACTTTCATGCATTGGAGAAGGAAATGGCAACCCACTCCAGT